>CM053789.1:25825000-26120000 GCA_028749045.1 Cupressus sempervirens
TATGACGTGCGGGAAGCCTATGCCTGGGGTACTTTACCTTTATTGCAAAGCCAGCTCGTCAAAGATATATTTTCAGAAGGTAATCGCAGTTTTCCAAGTAATAAGGAAGGGACTCCCTATCTGAGAGATCTCTTGGAGAGGAGGAGCTCATTGAGTTTCCTAATTGTTTTAGATGACATTGATCATGTAGAACAGTTAGATGCCCTGTTACCTATGGACATATTGAACAAGCATGGTAATAATAATCATCTGGTAATTATTAGAACCAGAGATGTAGGGGTTCTTGTAAGTGCGGGAATTGATATTGCTTATCATTTAAGAGGATTGGATAGAGAAGATGGGAGAGAATTGTTTTGTTTGCACGCTTTCAACCGACCCCAACCGGATGAACGAGGTTTTAGTTGAGGGCTTCGCTATTATGTGTGGGGGCTTACCTCTGTCCCTTATAGTTCTGAGTCGACATGTTTCTGGCAGACCACAATGGTATTGGCAGGACGAATTGGAAAAAGTCAGAAAGGCACTTTCTGGAGATGTAAAGAAGAGCTTGAAGCTAAACTTTGATGCATTAGATAACGAAGAAAAACAGATTTTCATGGATATAGCTTGCTTTTACATTGACATGTCTTTTACCAAGGCCATGACTATATGGGAGGGATCTGGATGGAGACCTCGTCATGCATTGGAAACACTAAAAGAGAAATGTCTCGTCGAGGAAATGGAACTAGGCCATCTGAATCGGGTACTGGAAAAGTGGGAATCTATCCGCAACCGGTCTGTTTTGAGAATGCATGACCACCTTCGGGACTTAGGAAGAGAAATGGCAGATGAACTGAAGCATCCTCGCCGTCTGTGGAATCCCAAACATCTTCAATCTTTGGTATGCTTGCCTTCCCACTGTACTTGCATTTTTTTATCGACATTTAAATCCAAAAACTCTCGCTACCACACAAATGTAATCCACATACTGTGAATGCAGGAATCAAAGGGATTTCAAAACTTCCTGACACAAAGCAAAGGTAGATGTTTTCATTCCTTTTTAGACAAATCTATGGGCTGTGAAGTTAAATACATTTTAGGGGAACCGGAAGATAGTTCTGAGAGTTCTCTGCAATGGCTTCAACTTGAGTACCAGAGTCAGAGTCTACCTGACCTTAATTTAGACATTGAAATAAGCCTGCCTTCGTGGATTCCTCTTCAAAAGTTGCAGTGCTTAAGAATCAGCAATGGGTGTTTCCGAAAATTGTGGGAGAGCAATGTGCAGGTATTTATTCTTTTGCCATCATGTTAATTAAAAATTGAAATACAACGACTATGATATTTTTAAATTAATAATTACAGTAAATGAGACATTTTGGTTGCGTCGTAGACAAGACAATAGTAGAACAGTAGATGCACATTATGTTATAGTAGTTTCCTGACTATTGTTTACACCCGAAAGTTTAAAACAAGTATATTTTGAATAATAGGTACCTTCCCATTTGAAAGAGCTTCAGGTTCAAAGCACCTTTGTGGAAGAGTTTCCAGATTTTTTAGGAAAATTAAATAACTTGAAAAAGTTAGTTTTTGCATGCTAAGGACATCCAAACAGATATTTGGTCTTTGTTTGAACCGCTCAGAATGAATGTCCGTAGTTTAAAGATAAGGGACAAGGTTTTAATTGGAGACCTGGCTTACAATGATACTATAGACAGGACTAATTTTAATTCTTTAGTTATCTATGATTACAAACGGCTTTGGAAAGGGGAAGTGGTTTTGAATAATGAGGGAACAGTAATGAGTAAGGTCGAAGATCTAGAGATTCACGGCTGTAGACTTGTAATGAAGATTTTAATTAACGGAAGTTGCTGTCAGCGCCTGCAATCTCTCAAACTATCTGAAATGAAAAATCTTGTTCAAGTGGATTTATCAAGGATAGAAACATTGAAAACTCTTGAGATAAACGGTTGTGAAAACTTTATGGAATTAAAGATTAGCAAATGTCTGGAGGTTGAAGAGCTTCCATATCTGAGCTGCTTGGAAAAAATTACTATTGAAAACTGTAATTATGTGAAAAGTGTGTTGGGGCAGTCAAGTCTCCGAAAGCTTGTTGAGTAAAATATTATTCAATGTCTAGGGTTTGAGGAGTTAAACCTGGCACATCTGAGCTGCTTGGAAAAACTTACCCTTGAAAGCTGTCATCATTTGAAAAGAGTCTTAGGCATATATAATCTTGCAAAGCTAGTAGAATTGAAGATTTCTGATTGTGGTATGCTGGAGTTTGAGTACTTGCGTTTCAGCGGCATGAAGTATCTGGAAGGGGTAACAGTTGATGGATATGCGAGGATGGAACATTTTGAGTTGGATAGCTGTGAAAAATTGAGAGAAATAAAGTTTCCTAGTAAAATTGTTGTAAAATTAAGCATTCGTTACTGTGCACAGCTTGAGAAGTTTCCAAATCTAACAGGTCCAAGTTGCTTGAAGAGGATTATAATTGATGGTTGTGGGAATTTAAAATATATTAACCTGGATGGTCTTGAAAATTTGGAAAGTGTTTCAGGTAACTTGTAGCTTAGACAGATGAACATTATTAAGTGTCCTGTGCTGGAGGAGTTGCCATGTCTTGACAAAATGTGTTGCTTGGAACAAATTAAAATTGACTCTTGTGAAAAGATACAACACATCATCCTGCCAACATCGCTCATCAAGTTGGATGTCCAAAATTGTAGAGTTTTGCAAAGAGTAGCAGCAGCTGGCGATCTTACAGAGCTTACACAGCTGATTATCAACCAGTGCCCTGCATTTGAGGAGTTGCCAAGCTTTGCCAGAGTGACTGACTTGGCGGAATTTGAAATTGACTTTATTGAGGAGCTACAGAAAATTACTTTACCAACAGGATGCGTCAGTCTCAATATAAAAGGATGTGGGGATTTGCATAGAAAAGAAGGAATCCTAATTCGTACAGGGCATATAGAGCTGTACATTACTGAGTGTCCTAAGCTTGATTTGCGGCGTCTCTGCAGCCTGAGCTGCTTGGAGGAAATTGTGATCTTGTCTTGTGAGACGCTGCAGAACATCACGCTGCTCAAAACACTCTTCAAATTGGATGTACGAAATTGCACTGATTTGCAAAGAATAGAAGGAACTGGTGATCTTAAAAGGCTAGTTATTAGACAGTGCCCTGCGCTTGAGGAGTTGCCAAGTCCCTCCAAAACTGAATTGCGTGGAGGCAATCGAGATCGAGGCTTGTGAGAAGCTGCAGAACATTACGCTGCCCACAACACTCACCAGTCTGTCTGTATACGGATGTACAGTTTTGCAAGGAATAGCAGGAATTGCCGATCTTACAGAGCTTACACGGCTGTGCATTGTTGACTGTCCAAAGCTTCAGGAGTTGCCTCTTTCCAGGCTGAACTGCTTGGAGGAAACTAGGATCTCGTCTTGTGAAGAGCTGTAGAACATTACGCTGCCCACAACACTCGTCAGGCTGTCTGTCAGAGGATGCAGAGTTTTGCATAGAGTAGCAGGACTCCCTGAAGTTACCAAGCTTACACAGCTTTGCATTGCGGAGTGTCCTGCGCTTGAGTTGCCTTTTCTGGGCAGACTGATCTTCTTAGAGCAAATTGAGATCGACTCTTGTAAGAATCTACAGAACATATCAGTAGTTGAAGAGTTACATGTACCAGAATATACGACACTGACTTATTGCAGCTATGCTGTAACACGGTATTTCATCGATAGGTGGAAGGTAATGATTTAACATTCTCCTTTTCTAACCGACAGTCATAAATAACATTTTTCTACAAAAGCGTGTTTCCTATTTCATTATTGACCTTCAGCTTTGTTTTGTATTTTGCTGTTATATATAGTTTATATTTTGCCAAGTAATGTTTTGAGTGATCTGTAAATGGAGAGAGTTTACCCTGTTTGAACTATGATTATTTTGTATTTATTTCAGAGTTTGCTGAAGTGTACGTGTCTGATTGGTAAAGCAGTGGATGGAGCGGAGTCTTCTTTAACTGAGCATCTGTTTTCTGATCCTAATATTGCCGTCGACGGAGTCACTGATATAATTTCTGAGAATCTTTCTCGCCAACCATTAGGATTGGGTGCAGTTATTGTCTGTTTTGTGGTTGTGATCAATAGCTCTACTTTGGCAGAGGATATAAATAAAGATAATTCCTACAGGGGCTATGACTTAAAGATGCGTCAAGGAGAATCAATAGTTGCAGTGGCAGAATATTATGATTCCCGGGACTATGAAATTTTGCAATTTTCAACTAGTTTGATGGAGTACGACGGAATACTAAAGGAGGGGTTTCGGGTATAAGAGTGGAAATGTCTGCCTGTATTGCGCACAATTGTGGATAGGCTGTATGACAGCGAATGAATAGTTAGGGGGATTGATTAAATTAATTTCATTATTAGTTTTTTTCTTAATTTTAAAATATAAATATTAAATTAAAATAAAATTCATTATGTTTCAATTTTAATAAATAGTTTTTGCCTGGAAATTTTATTTTATAACATTTATATTTATTTGAGTAATCTTTACTAGATAGATGAACATAAACATACACATATTTGGTGTAGATAAAATTTATATACACTTGTGTTAAAGAAGTAGAAAGATACAAATTACAGCTTTGTGAATGAACAAGAATTATAGGTGATTAGAACAAATTTGGCAACTACGTTTGAGAAAAGATGATTTCTACCTTTCATAAGAAGCTCTTCCAATGTAGCTCCTTCATTTGAAGGTATATCTCAAAATGTATTATTATTAAAAACTTGTCTTTGTTTGAAGGGGATATTGAAACAAAAGTTTTAAACAAAATAAAATTTAAAGCTCTCAAACATTGACAAAATAAATATCCTTTAAAAACAACAAAGCTAGGACCCTCTAGAGAGGACTCGCTCAAGATAACCTCCACTTAAAGCTAAAGACCACTGCTAGAAGCATCACCCAACTTGTTGCCACATCCAAGCAAAACTCGTGTAGTATTTTTTTCTTTCTTATTGCAATTTTTTTATTATATGTTGGGAAAAAAATTGTAAAAAACCTTGTTTGCATTTTTTGTATTGTATGCTGAATTTTTTTTTTGTTACAAACTCTCATTTGCATCATTCCAACATCCATAATTTTGCATCATTTTTATCCTTATTGCATAGTCTTTTATAATTAGCCAATACACCATTTCATCATAAGCCAAAATGGCCTAATCTTGCTAACTACATAAAGCCTATTAAGGGCCTCTTGAATAACTTTAAGGTCCAATTGTCCTCCACAACTTATGAAACCTTGCGTCATGAGAATGAATTAAATAAACCATCAATTTTAACCTCATTTCTATGTAATTTGAAATTGATGTTCATGCTTATTTTTCTATCTTTCTAGAATTTTCATATTAATGTAAAAAATTTGTATCATCCTTAGAATCACTATCAATTTCATTGCCCATATTAATTGTAGAGACCTCAATTTTCAATTGTTGGATTTAGGTAATATTGATTAACCATAACTATTGCAACTATTAGGACTCAAAATTGCAACAAGGATTTTGAGTACTATTTTGAACACTTGCTGAAATGAGCCCCTATAAGTTCTTTTAGTGCATATGTACTCGGTTGTCATTTTAAGGCCTGTGATGAGTTTTAGATGTTCCTCACCTTTCATTTAGCATATACATGTGTTTCATGATGATATGTTGTCATTCCAAATCATTTCGTGAAGTGTCATTCTGAGCATTTGTCTTCTAAGTGTCGAATAAAGTTAAGAAGTTGAGTTTGCATTTGAATATCTTGTACCCAGTTTAGGAATGTCTAGTATGCTTATCAAAGAACCTATATTTCAAATTTCAAGTCATTTCGATATGTTTTGAATCCTCTAAAGTTGATTTTTTATTGTTGTCATGCGAATGCACATTGTTCATAATTCTAGGAAGCCTTGTTTGACATTGAATATTTTATGACCTATGGAGTATTTTGAAGAAATGGTCATGCCATTATGTTGCAGTCATAAATGACATTCTATGTTTGCAATTTCAAGGTCTGATGAACCAGTTTGATGAGTTTTCTAAGTTGACTCCATTTGCAAAAAATTAAAATTGCCTAGTTGCCTTTTATAACAGTTTTTAAATAGTCCTGTTTGACCAATCATAACTTTGACCCAAGTGACCCTATTGAGAAAAATATTTTTTCCATTACAATATAGGGGTTAGAGACATGCTTTGTTTCAGATTTGAGCTTATGGTGAATCCATTTGACTAGTTTTCAAACGTGATTCCAATTACAATCTCTAAAGTTTTAATGGTAACCAAATTTGCAAATTAATCAGGAGGCCTGTTCAGGATGTTATATCTTTGAAACCATAATAGATGAAGCCAAGTGGATTTTACCATCATATTCTACACTAAAAATACTTCATGTGTGTTAGTCTGCAAGTTTTCACGAATCTGTTTGTACACTTTCCCAGGTCCATTTCGTTTGCAAAAAAAATTATTTTGTTAGTGTGCCCAAATTTGCAATTCTTGAAGCCTAACTTCGCATGCTTGCCAATCACGTCCAGTTATTTTTCATAAGCTAAAATTGTGCATTCATACTCCCCATATAAGATTTTTATAATGTCATAGATTTTGTTTCCCCAAGTGATTGTCTAACTTGTTTTTGAAGTCAAATCCAAATGCAATTTTCTAGTTCTAACATCATGTTTGCAGGATCAGAATAAAATGAGCAACTTTAGAAGCAAATAATGTTTGACCTAGACATCATCATAAGGTGTAATTTACATGATGATAGTGTGTATAATAGAGAGCATGAATGCAAGATTTTAGAGTCTGATTGTTTGATTTTGTCAATTTTTAAAGTCGTCTCCCTGGCACAAAATGAACAAATTTTTAGGAAGGTAAAAATGAGTTTAAAATGATCAAACAAGGGTCAATTTTGAATTTAATCAGTGCAATGAGCGTGATGGATCAATTCTAAGAGATAGGTCATTTGAGTTTGAAAAACATTTAGCTAGGCCACCTTGTGACCCAACTTATCTGACTAAGATATCACATTCTAAACTGATGAAAAATATGGTATTTTGAATAAGATAGCTGACATTCAATATGCAGACATCATCTTTTGAGAATGAGATATTTTCCTATGAGCCTTTCATCAATGAAATAGGACTGCCAAATTAGAATTGGATCATTGTGCATATAGAGGAAAGAAAATTACAAGAAAGTGGCTTGATCACAGATGTAGAAGGCACATTATTTGTATGGTTGAACCCAGGGTATAATATAGTGGCAAATTTTTGTATTTTGGTAAATTTGACGTTTTGCTAGTGTTATTTTTGGTGATTTCTGAGCCCTTCCATGGTTTCCTAGTCACCAAGCTTTATTGGGTTTACCTAGTTGCCTAGCATTGTAATCACCAAGGCAAATGTTATGTTTGAGTTTTTCCCTGGCAGTATTCGCCTTTCACGCAGCCGACTAGGTAACGCTTATCGTGGAATGTTCGTCAGGCTTCAAGTTTTTGTTTCATGCAGTATGGGAGAATTCACCATCCCAGTTTCATTTTACCGTAGAGGAGTCAGCTCGTTTCACGTTATGGGAAGTGGAGGAGTTGGCTCATTTCGCCAACACACTTTCATTTTACCATAGAGGAGTCGACTTGTTTGGCATGGTAAATTGGTAATTGTATTGATTTGTAATATGTATAAATCCAAATTCGCCCAAGCAATGAGACATTCACTAAATACTGCTGGCACTCCATCAAATTTCTGGCAGTGCAGGACACATCACGGGCACAACTCAGACTCCAGAGATAGCTTCCACAAGTGGTGGTACACTGGTATGTGTAGCTGTGCTGTAAAATACTCTCCTTGAGCTTATCTAGTTTAATTTAATTAGAAGCTTATCTACAATTTATTTTCTTATCTCATTTTCATTAGAATTTTTTCAAAAAGTGGACGCAATGCTGAAAGTTGCTAGCAACGTTAATGGTTTTTGAAGCTTGCATGCATGGATATTGACCATCTTTATTTCCTTTTCTGTGGAATGTCAATTCACCAACTGTCAAAAATTAGATTTGAAATTTAACTTTTTTTTCTTTAAGTTTCAATTCCTAGTCTGAAAGTAATATTGCTTATTCTCATGGAAGTAAAGTTTAATCAGATTGTCAATGGATTGAGATGTCAAGGGAGGGTGAGTCTGTAACTAATATTGCTTAGTCTCAAGGAAGTGACAAGGGTAAGACTCCCAAGGGCAGTGAAGGGATTAATCTTACATCAAAATGCTGAAAACTTAGAGATACTACCATAAAGGCTTTCTTTGGAATCGACAATGTTTCTGGTCCACCAACTTGTGCAAGTACAAGTGCAGAAGGAAATCACAATACCTCACCACCACTAGAAGACCGGGTTGTTATTCAATTAAATCAAAATGCATCAAACAAGGATAACAATGTTCAAACAACAAAAGATGTTGTAATAGAAGATAATATTGATGTTGGTAGGAAGAAAAGAAAAAGGAATGTAAAAATGGGGCGGGAGTGGGAAATGAAAAGGACTTTCTAGGTTGATTGGGTAGCAAAGTACTGGTTTATTGAAGCAGTCACAAACAATGATGAACCACCAACAGAATGCAAGTGTATGATTTGTACCTGGAAAACTAAAAGAGAGAAAAATTTGTAGCTAAAGCTCGACACTATAGAAAAACATATTGGTAAGGTTTATGAAAAAAAAATCATAGATGGAAAGGAAATAGTGGAAGTGAGATGGAAATCAAAGGAAGAATGCCTTCATGTTAAGTATGCCATAGAATATGAAGAGCATTTCAAGAAAATAGTGGTAATTGGTAGTGGCAGTAGTGGCAATCCAATCAAGGATGGGCTTCAACATGCAGCTAATGATGCAAACTTGGCAAAGACCGTTCAGATGAGTGTTATTTTTCATATTCTATCTAGAGGGCGTCCTATGAGAGACTTTTCAAAATATAGTATTTTTTTGTTTTTTTTTCAGAGTTCCTCACTATCCTATGTCACATTGGTCAATATACGCTGGATGGGAAATGGCAAGCTGTCTTGCTAAGGTGGAAAAGCAAAATTTATAGGAGAGAGTAAAAAAATCCAAGTTCATTTCATTATCCTTAGATGAAGTCACTGCGGTAGATAACACTGCTTGGGTATGTATGCATGTATATACTATAAAAGATCATGTTTCTCAAGCTAATCTAATTTGTGTTCATAAAATGAGGTCCAATTCAACTATAGAAAATTTATATTTAGAAGTTAAGAAAGATTTGAATGAAATTGTTGGTATGGATGACTTGACAATTGCAAAGAAGTTAGTGTGTGTTGGAGTTGATGGAGCTGCAGTAATGCACGGGCAAAGGACTGGTCTTTGTGCAAGATTAAAAACTAGTATTGCACCTTACATGCTTGACATACACTGCATGGCCCACCAAATGAATTTAGCATATAAGATTGTAAGTACTTTTCCTACAGTGTCAAAAGTTGAAGATCTAATTTGTGAGCTCCACTTGTACTTTTGTAGAAGTCCTAAACACTTTGCAGAATTTAAGATTTTTCTGAGGGAGTAACAATAGGAAATAAGATTCTCAAGGATGTTGAGACCAGATGGATATCTTTGCATGGACCAGCAGAACGAGTTCTAGCAGAATATCAATCCTTGATTGGAGTTCTATATGAGCAACGCCTTACAGTGGACAAAGCTCCTTATTTGTTAAATAAGTTAAGTGATATAGAGAACCTATTAACTTTAGCCAATCTTCTCCCCATGCTAGATTTAATGAACAAACTTGTTAAGAAAGCCCAAGACAGAAAATAAAATGACATGCATGGCTCTGGATTCTTTGTATTAAGATCTCTTAGGTCATAGCCTAATCTTTTCAAGGTGGGAGATAATTATAGATTTGAATCATGCTGAGAATTTTTTACAATTCAATGGGAAAAATGAGCTATGTGTGTTTGTGAAAGGATTTGAAATACCAATGCACCAATCTAAAACAACCAAGAGAGGCAGAATACTACTAGTT
Source organism: Cupressus sempervirens (assembly GCA_028749045.1). Classification (NCBI taxonomy): domain Eukaryota; kingdom Viridiplantae; phylum Streptophyta; class Pinopsida; order Cupressales; family Cupressaceae; genus Cupressus; species Cupressus sempervirens. The sequence continues at coordinate 25,835,023 of CM053789.1, forward strand.
AGAAAGGATGATTTTGACAAGATTGTTAAATCTATTAGTGGAAATGTGAAGTCTATTTCCTACCAACTTTTAAATGAGATTCATGAAAGATTCCCTCGAGAAGAAATTCTTGAAGCCATGAGTTGTGTGTTTCCTCAATTTTGGAAACACTTTGGACATAATCCAACTGATGCAAAGTTGTTTCATAATAAACTTGACAAATTGATATCCCAGTTTTCAAAGCATACAGATTGCAATAGACAACTAATACAAGGAATCTTAGATTCAAATAATCTTAAAAAACAATGTAAACTTTTTGCATTGTGTATGAAACAGCAGATGGAAAACTTTGAGAATCCATTCAATCTTGGTGTAATAACAAGGCTCTAGAAAAGGATAAGTCAAAGTGAAGTATTACGTACTTCAATATCAGAATATTTCAAACTTTCTAATTTATGTCAAACAATGATATTAGGGTTGGTGGAAGATGAAAGAGTTTTCAGTGCATTGGGGTTTTTGAAATCAAATGTCAGAAACAAACTAGACAAAAATTTGGAAACTTGTTTGAGGTTGTTTGTAACTCAATACAATGTTAGAGATTTTCCTTATGATAGGTCATTGGCCATTTGGAATTCCACACATGGAAGATGAGGCCTTTGCAACACTTTAAAAGATGGTGGTTCTACTTCTACTACTAACTCCAACATAAATGATGAATTTAGGTCTCAAAGTCAGAATGAAGATGAATATTTTATAGATTTTGAATACCCAATTTAGAATGAAGAGGAACCTATTAGTACTAGTCAGTTTTAGAATCTAGAGTCCATATGGGATATAGAAGCATCACATTTGAGACCGTGTCAATGAACATTGAAGTGAATCATGATTTAGCAATGTAGCATTCAGTTCTAAGCAATTTATAGGTATACTCTACTTCGATCAATTCTTCCATATTCAGTCATATTGCAATTACAATTTACAAAAATTGAGTTCAAGATTTTTGTTACTCTATTGTTGACATAATGTTATTTTTGTATCTTTCTCTTGATTTAATTGTTTGATAATAAAAAAAGAGATAATAGAGACGTGTGCAAACGCCACAATATCAGCACATAATATGACACTTTTCATTAACATTAACATCATAGAGAACTATTGATTACAAAACATAATGGAAAATTGAAATACACAGAGTTGGAACAATATCTGCTCTTAAAGAAAATTACACTTAATCTGAAAAATAACAACAGATCAGACCATTTCTAAGCCTTGGGAACTCATATTTATATCACTTGAGTTGCAACAAGCTTCAGGCTTAGAAAGGTTACATCATGATTCATTAAAAAAGACAAAAGATAACACCAATTAAGATAATCATTACAATTTGTTGAAACCTTTTGTAACATCTTTTAATAGAAAAAGGGGAAACAATTACAAAATGTGACAAGTGGCAAGTGATCATTAAGCTTGTCTTCTAGTTCTAATTGTAGCATTACCCATAGTGAATGCACTGCAAAGGTAAGGTAATCTATTATGATGAACAACTTCTCTTTGATATTCTTTTGCAACACTTGTCCTCCAATTGATTCCCCAGGGCCACCATCTTTTTTGCTAATCATCTTCTACTGAAGGGATTGCCTTGATATCTGCTATAACCTCCTATATGGCAATATCTATATCCACAATAGGCCACGCTATATTTCTAACTGCCTCTAATTCATTGATCGTTTTAGTCCATTTTGCATTTGTGATGGCTTTACCCTCTCCGGTAATTTTGTTCATAACTGCTTCAATTTTGTATGTCATATCAATCATATCATATACAACTTGAGCACTTGATTCACCTCTTGAAAATGCTATAAAACTTAGATGGTCTAATATTAGATCAAAAGATTCAGACCACTCTTGCCAAGATTTGACATACCCTTCATTGCTCAAAATTGTTGGAATGAAATCTAGGGTACCCAATGCTATGCTTTTCAATTTTCCCCTTACTGCTTTGATCTTACAATTGAAGAATGCATTGAATTCTTTAACTTGATGTATCATTTTCCTTATAGGAACAATGATCTCCTTAGGTAGTTCCTTTTTTTGTATGAGTAAAGGAACTAACCTATCAAAGAATTGAATGTATGGCCCCCACTGGGAAAATAATGGAGATAATAGTGATAAAGCCTTAGAGCATTGGTATTCATTACTCTGTAGGGTATTGTACATACTATTTACATTTACAGAGGCTCTCTTTAAAGCAGTGATTCTATGAATCAAAAAGTGTTTCATTGTCCTGATCTCTGCATCCTTGCTAATCTCAAACTCATCCACATCCATATGTGTTACTGGATGTGGTTCTTCTACTATCTAGTTAGTTTGAATATTCTGGTCTTGTACCTCCCTTACTCTTAGTGACCTTTCTTCTCTTTTCAAATCTTCATTCTCCTTTTTTGATTCCTCCAAAGCGTGCTACAGAACATATGTTCTTCTCATTTCCTCTTCATACTTCTTCCTAGTGTCAAGGTACTTTTCATATGTTTGCACCAGTTGTTCTTGAAGAATATCAATCTTGTTCTTGCCTAGCATAGCAATAGTGTTTTCGAGGTTGTACATTTGATCTAAAGAAGTTGAATGTGCATTCCAAAAAATTGCATTACTTGCCAGTGTCTCTTTAATTTCCATTAGGGTAGGTTTCTCTGATTCTGGAGCTATACTCCAAACAGCCATTGTCTTAGTATCTATATTAAATCCTACCCCCTGCAACTCACCAAATGGATTAATCTCCTCATAAGAGATTGATTTTTCTTGCCTCCTCATTTGATCAAGTAGGAATGATGAACTAATATCCCATCCTGGGAAAACTATCATACCACTCCTTTGTACCAATTCCCTAGCCTCCTCTATAGTGGGGCTTTCATTGTTAGGATCATAGGCTTGGAGCTTTTGCACCATTTCAGTCACTTTTTCATTTGTGTCTCTAGGTTTTACATGCAAATAAAGTTCCTTCTGTTTGAGTTTATACAAAAAAATTTTGAATTCTTCACTCTTGATAAAATCATCATCCTTCATGAATTCTTGAACTTGTCTAATTCTATCATCCAACATCATGGACTACAGTTCTAAACTATTGGGTCTCCTCTCCTCTTGAGTAGCTTGATAAATTAAGAACTTTTGTCTAGCATCATCAAAATACCCAATTCCTTTTGGAAGCACTTGTGAGGCTTTCTCTCTAGCCTTTTTCGGAACCTCAATCAATTTTTGTTTCTTCTTGCCCCTTTTATCCCAGTCTCAAGGGCCAGGCTGATCTTCTTTGTCACTAATTTCTAATACAACATCTACCTCTAGAGAAGAAGGGTTCACCCTATCTCTAGCATTTTGAGGAACTTGAGCCATAATGTTATCAAACTCCTCAATACACTTATCAATTTGTTTAAAATAGGGTAAATTAGAATAGAAGCCTTGGAAATTAGGATCTACTTTCTTCATTTCTTCCTCTACTGAGAGGATTTGTCTCCATTTCTGCATCCTATCAGCATAGACATCTTCATCCAATTGATCCCTAACGACATCCTCTTCCCAAATTTTACTTCCAATGATGACATTATAACCCCTCATTTGTTTAAGAGCACTTCTAACAATGTTATATGGGTCATAAACCCTAGTGGGGGTAGTGGGGAAATTTAACTCTCTTAAGAAGGAATCAACTTCCTCAATGGCGTCTTTACCAATTTCAAAGTCCCCTACTTTGAAATTTCTACACAGAAAAGACCCCTTTTTGATGGTTGGCCCTAGATATTCTCTATTCATGGATAACAACTACCAAAAAATTTCCACTACACCCACCCTCTCCGGTACATATCTTGGCAAGAAATGAGGGGGTTGGGAACAACCAAAAATTCTAATCACTGTACAGTTTTCTAACAAATAGGCACTGCCCTAATCATGATCAATTCGTCCTTTATCATCTAAACACATAGTTGGTCTAACAATCTTCCTGATTAACCTAGGTAATCTTTCTAATTTTGAACCTAACATCCTATGAATAGTTGCAACAAAATCATTATAAAAAGAGAGGGAATTAGAAAAAGAGTAGAACCTCTGCCATAATCTTGTCCATCTTTGAACATGCAATTCCTCTCCAAAATTATCCAAAGCTTCATTGAAACTGGAATCCACATGGTCCACATTGTAGAAGAGGATGAGATGCATAAGCAACAAGTAATGTAGAAATTTGAAATTGCCAAGATCACCTTGATGAGCTGTCACCATCTGCTGATGAATACTATCATCAATGAATGTTCCAAAATCATACCCCACATTAGTATGTGGGTCTTGAATGTCTAGAGCTATCACATACAATGCTAGGGAGGCATCCATGCTTCCATCTACTCCCAATAGTTTTTACAATCCAAAAACTATTTTTTGAAAGTATGCATAGAAATATGACAAGGGTATCAAATCAATAACCTTTCTCAGGAATTCTCCTTTCATCTTGTTTTCCCTCAGGATATGTCGCAACATTACATGTTTTGTATAGAAATCTTTCTGTTTCTGAGATGCTGCTTCCAATTTTTCTAGGTTAATAGGAAATGACATGGGACCCTGCAAATCAGATGCTTTAGCAAAAGCATCCTTACTTAATGTACAAAGAATTCTCATATCCTTTCTATGAAAGGACTGAGTGGTTGGATTATATGCATTTACCAGTACCTTGATAAGGTCAACATCCACGTATACCTCCAACATGATCAACTTCCCTAGGTTCTTCATCCATGGATTTGAGATGGGAACCTTCTACACCCTATTCTTGTAAATGTACCAGAACAATTCAGTTCCATTGGTGTCTGGTACTTGAGCATCTCTATAGAAGCTGTAAGCATCTCTAAATGCGTGGACATTAGCACTTTGAGAATTAGAAGATTTAGGGAGAATCTTCAACCATTCATCTGCAAATTTGGTAGAAAATGAAACCTTGCTACCCTCTCCAGTGCCCTTCTTTATTGATGATTCTGCTTCTGCCATTGTGATCTTACTGCGAATTCTTTTTGCTCTGTTAGCTCTAGATATCTGAGAATTCTAGTTTTCTACAACTTGGTGACGGGCCATGATATTAAATTGCTAAATTTTAATGGCTTTAAAAGCTTACATGTGCATGGATATCTATTATAGACCACTACCAGTAGTAAGTACTACCTTTATTTCATTTTCCTTAGAATGTCAACTCATCAACTATCAGAAATCAGATAATAGATTTGAAAAAATGTTCTTTTGTACTTTCAAATTTTTAAGCTTTAAAAATACATTGTACAATCTTATGAGTTGTGAAACCCTTCTTTCTATGCTTTGTCACAATTGGTTTAACTTAACCTTGAAATCTTTTCACGAAACTACGAAACCTTTCTTTTTCTTTTCTTAAGTTGTCGCAACCATTAAATCAAATATTTTCTTTACCCTTGCGACCCTGTGATAAGCCTTATATCCTCTTCCAATGGGATTCCCCTTTTGTTGTAGCTTCAAAACTTAAACATTTTACATTGCGTTGTCACAGTTGTCAAAACCCATTTCCTTCTAACTGATGCGAAGTGGCGAAGACGATTTCATATTAACTTTTTGTGGCTTTGTAGGATGAAATATCTTTCCCTTTAATTGTTGTGAACATGCAAAAATCACCTAACTTAACATTTCACGATCTCGCAACCAACAAACTAACTGCTTAGAAAAAATCTCCGATGATGCGATCTTCCTTTTCGCGACTGCCAGAAGTCTTTTCCCTTTAACTGCTACAAATATGTGAAAATTGCCTGACTTAACATTTTCTAGTCTTGCAACCAATAGACTAACTTCCTGCATAAAACCTCCGATGATGCAATCTCCCTTTTTGCGACTTCATAACGTACAAGTTCACTGAATCACCATCATTTCACTGCTCCTGCTGATGTCACGAAATCTCCTTTTCGCAAAGTTGCAAAGTTAACTCCTCATTTATCTTTCCAACTGACGATGATGCGATCTTTGCCCTCCTCATGGTTTCACAACAGACAAACGATTAACTTTCACTTTGATAGTGACATTGCTATAGACTTGTTAAAGCCTCTCTCACGATTTCACAACTGCCAACTTCAAGCTGATGAAACCCTTTGCGAACCTCCGATGCCATCGACTTCGCATATGTTTTTTTTAACCTTGAATACAATGAAATGATTTGCCAAAAAATTTAAAATTTTACTAATTATTATTTTTTGTTGGCCAATGTATAAATTTTTTGTGGTTTGAAAATATCACAATTCGCCTAGATTTTACACATTGTTTGAGAGACTATGAATGTTTCGCTAATGGAGATTATTATTTTTTCTTTGTAAACTATTTTTTTTGCCACAAAAAATAATTTTTTTTGTAGCTTTTTTACACCTTTTGCCAAGTTTTTACACCTTTTGTAAAGGAGGGGTTTCTTAAAGTATACCTTGCTTGAACTTGACAATACTTTGTAGTTGGCCTTTTTCTCTCTCACAAAGAATATTTTAAGAGAGAATTCAACTATAGATAGAAGGGATTGTAATCTTTGTGAATAGGGTAGATAGAGCTAAATTACAAAGATTTCCCATAGCTTTTGTCAAATCTGACACCATGGCTTCGGGCAATCTTGAGTATAATCCTGGATGGAAAATGTGAGATGTCGACTGTATCAAGAAGCAAAGTTCCAAAAGGAATTGAATCCTAGATGGAAAATATAGAGTGTCTCCACCCAATCTGCTCACAATGCATGGGAACTAACTGGATTGCTTAATCTAACAACCAGATGCTTGAATTAGTCATTGCAAGTGTCTGAGAACCAAGAAATATGAATGGATGGTTCTATAGCACACCATTTATAGTGGATTGGGATGATTCATTTTTTTCATCATTTTGGATTTGATTTGGACATTTGGTTGCTTTTTTTTCTCTTAAGGTATGTTGATTGATGGATGAGGGCCTGTGCAGAAGGGGAACCAATTTACATGAAAATACAAACAAACAAGTGCGAGTGTTTGGACTAGTGATTTTTTTAGTGGAAAATCTTTGCCAATTGGCTATTCCGTCTCTTTGGGAAATCACAATTTGGTGAATAAAACCTACATATGGGGTCAACCATGTCATCGAGATATTAAATAATTTGGGTTGAAATCCTAGGCTAATCGCTCATTAGTTTACACATAATTGGTCCCAAATCTCGCTCCAATTGCCAATGTAATCTACATTTAGAACACAATTATTTTAAAATTTTTGCCAGCCTTTCCCTAATGTTTTCTTATTGGACAATTTATTTTCCCCTTTAAATTAAATAATATTTTCCCTCAGATTGAGCATCGCCTATCATTTTACTAACGTGTCTCTCCAACTACCCCCGTTTAGCCAACCATTTTATGTTTTGGTCTTTGGGACATGTGTCCTTATTTCAAGAAGATTTAGACTTTATGGTATGTCATTTAAAATTAGGTTTGAAATAGAGTTGAAGCCATTGATATATATTACATCAACGGTCCAAATTAATTCCTTTCACCATAGAAATGACAACATTAAAAGTGATGACGACCAAGTTGGCAATAAAAAAGGGTACATTATTAATTGAATCTTAATGGATTGGCATACTACAAGTACACTGTATAGTGTACACTTGGCATGTGGGCCATGGATCACTTGTGACTATAAATTCACCAAAAAATTAAATAATCTCTCTTTGGAAATTGACATATTAGCCAACTATATTAATATTTTGTGTTATACAAATAAATTTGCCTCTTACATTACGAAAATGCTTTTGACCAACAAAAAAGTTCACCTATATTTATTTACGTACCAAAAAAAAAAAAAAAAAATTCCATAATTATTATTAAATTTTGATACAGAAAGGAAAATTTTGGCAATAGAAAATAATTTTCCCTCTTTCCTCAAATGAAAAATTGCCCTCGATTAGAATTTTTTCTTGCATCTTTAATGTTGAATTCGCCAGCATTTTACATATTTTTCTCAGGAGGGTGAAAGTGACACAAATGATAAGAGATAACATGGTAATCAAACGTACCAATAATAAGAAGACATGTGGCATGAAAATTGAGGCATGTTGACTAAGTAAGGAGGACACATGGCATATGGTCTCTTACACGTGAAAAAGTGACAAGCCACCATGTGGCAGGGTAAGGTAAGGCCAGATGCGACAAGATTTTGACACGTGGCACAAGATGGACGACTATTGTGATGTTGCAAAAATGAGATTTGTTCAGAGTTTAGCCATAGTAGCAAAGTGACCCAACTGGAGATGGACACATTAGTGAATCTAAGGACCAATGAAAAAGAGTCACATTGCACTAATGTGGCAGAGAAGATAATAAAGATGATGATAGGGACAACTGAGTTATTTGTAATACTAAATGTTGTGACAAGTAAACCAAGTTCAAGACTAATGTCCAAATTTGAAGGGAAAAGTACCTTTAATGATAAAGTTAAACAATTAAAAATTTGGGCCTCAGTTCTAGGAGAATGCTTGAATAGTGCTTCATTTTAAATAAAGAAGATTTTTTGTAAAGTTGAAACTTTATAATAAAGTAGAGTATTTTTAGATTTTAATGGCATGTTTAGCTATCCTTCTATATTTTCAAACAAGCACCTTGGGTTTGATTTTTAAGAAAAAATAGCATTATAATACATCAACAGAAAGGTCTTGAAGTCTAGTTTTTAGTTTTGATATCAGATCATGTGCATGTGTTTATAGGTGAGAGTTATTTCCAATTTTTTCTGACATGCCTCCATTATCAACTATATTTCTTGTTTGATAGTTCATAGTCAATTTGTGACCAAATGGAGAAATGGGTTATTGTTAAACTTAGGGAGGATCTTGCTATTGGTGTTGTTTGGCCAATTTGGTGGGACTTTTGGAAACATTTTATTAGCACATATGGTGTTTTTATCAAAAGGGGTTTTTTCATCATGTTAAAAAGATATTTTCAAGTTTTCTTAGCACAATGATGAGATCTGATTCAATATTTAGTTATGGAAAGAGGAGAGAGAGACTTTACTTTAGCAATGGATGAAGATTCAAGTGGAAAAGTGAAAACTATCAATCAGATCGGGGATTTTCATTCTTCTATATCTTCTGTTTCATTTTTTGTGTACACGGGTTCCAGTCTTTTGGACAATTTTTCATAGTTGTGATTCCACCATTTCTTCAATATTCTCTCTTGTATGAACAACAATAATGAAGTCAGTGTTAAGTTCTAGTTTTTATTAGGTGTTTTATGAGTTATTTTCATGCATCTTGAATGTATTTGTCTCAAGGAAACAAATACAAAACAACAAATGAAACTATTTTCATTCTTATTCTTGTCTCCTATCTCTATTGTTTGCATTCTTTTGTGATGTGTGAGAAAAGATCATAGATCCTAGTTGCACATAATTTGTTTAGAGTTGTATGTCTTGATGTGTTTTGTCATTGATTCAAAGAATAAAGTAACTACTTGATATGTCTTAACAGGGTTGCAGATTTCATAGAAGGATTTTTCGTCTTGTGGAACCTAATCAGTCCCCAAGTGGGAGATTGTTAGTTTATGGTGACTAGTCAGGGAAGTATTGTACATACTCTATAATTCTTTGATGGAATTTGGGGCTAGGCCAGGCCTCAAGAAGAAGTTTAGGGTCAGAAGCCCCCAATAAAGTCGTGGCAGATAGGCCACGGTTGTCGAGGATTCAAGTGTGTAGGACTCTTGAGAATTTTTTTTGGGGACTATTGTATCAATAGTTTTGGGCTAACATGTCGTAACTAATTTTAAACCTAAAGCAACAAAAATACTTGTATAAAATGGCTTAGGGTTAAAGATTTCATAAGGTGTGATGCGATAATTGCTTCTTGCAATGGTATTGAGCTATAAGGAATTATCGATTGTAATCAAGTTGTACTCATTAGATAATAATAATATTGGACTCGATGTTTGGCGAACATAGCCTAGGGATTAGGTGAACCACATTAAATCTTGGTGTCTTGTATTTTCTTCTGTGCAATTCATTATTTTTTGATATTAGTTATATTTGCATATAATTGTTATTTATGTCTATGGTTAATCCTAACAAGTGTTATCAAAGAGAGGTTGTTTTTTAGTTGTGTTATGTAGGAAAGTCTCACAGTTGAGTGGGAGTGATGGCAAATGAGGCTAAGCTAATGGTTGAGAAGTTTAATCGGCAGAACATTCGGTTATGGAAAATGAAAAGGGAGGAATATCTTTGTCAGAAGGATTTATGGAGGCCATTAGAAGGAAATGCCAAGAAATAAGGAACTGTGACATATGAGGACTAGGAGATATTAGATAGAAAGACACTCAGAAGCATTTGATTATGCCAGTTACCATCGTTGAAAGCTTTGTGTGTATGGAAAACAAAAGAGAGTGATTTTTGTGAAGAGTAAGGAGGAAAATAAAATTGAGAAATTAGAGCTTGTGCATACAGATGTATAGGGACCGACTCAGGTATCTTCCTTTGGTGGCTCTCATTATTATGTTACATTTATTGATGATGCAACTAGAAAATTATGGGTTTATTTCCTTACATAAGAATATGATGTATTTCAAATTTTTAAGAAATGAAAATGCTTGGTTGAAAATGCGATTGGTAAGATATTAAAATGACTCAGATCTAATAATGCTGGTGAGTATTACAGTCATGAACTTGAAGAATATTGCTCCACTAATGGTATTCACAGACAAAAAACTATTCCAAGGGCTCCATGGGAAAATGGAGTGGCTAAACGCATGAATAAGACAATGATGGAGTGTGCAAGGAGCATGAGGTTACATGTTAGGTTGCCCTTAAACATGTGGGTGAAGGCTGTCAAATGGAGGAATATCTTTATCAAAATCATTTATGGAAGCTATTGGAAGAAAAAGCTAAGAAACATAGAACTATGATAGATGAGGACTATGTGATTTTAATCAAAAAGGCACTTGGAAGAATTCAATTATGTCTCGTACCATTGGTGAAAAATTTGTGTGTATGGAAAATAAAAGAGAGTGAGTTTTGTGAAAAGTTAAAAGGAAAAAAAAAAAAAGAGAAATTAGAGGTTGTGCATACAGATGTATGAGGACCAACTCAGGTATCTTCCCCTGGTGGCTCTCATTATTATATTACATTTATTGATGATGCAACTAGAAAAGCATGAGTTTATTTTGTTAGATAGAAATCCGATGTATTTCAAACTTTTAAGAAATGGAAATGCCTTGTTGAAAATGAGACTGGTAAGAGATTAAAATGTCTTAGATCTAATAATATTGGTGAGTATTGCAATCATGAATTTGAAGAATATTTTTCCACTAATGGTATTCATAGATAGAAAACTAATCCAAGGAATACACATGAAAATGCTATGGATGAATGCATGAACAGGAAAATAATGGAGCATGTAAAGAGCATGATGTTTCATGTTGGGTTGCCCTTAAACATGTGGGTGGAAGTTGTCAAATATAGGACTATCTTTATCAGAAGGATTTATGGAAGCAATCAGAAGGAAAAGCCAAGAAATATGGAACTATGAAAGATGAGGACTAGGAGATTTTAGACAAAAAGACACTTGGAAGCATTTGATTATGCTTGGCCCCATCTATGAAAGTTGTGTGTATGGAAAACAAACGAGAGTGAGTTTTGTGAAGAGTGGGAAGGAAAAGAAAAATGAGAAATTAGAGCTTGTGCATACAGATGTATGGGGACCAGCTCAAGTATCTTCCCTTGGTGGATCTCATTATTATGTTACATTTATGATGATGCAACTAGAAAAGTATGTGTTTATTTCCTTAGACAAAAATCTGATGTATTTCAAAATTTTAAGAAATGGAAATGCTTGGTTGAAAATGAGATTGGCCTAAGAGATTAAAATGTCTTAGATCTGATAATGCTGGTGAGTATTGAAATCATGAATTTGAAGAATATTTCTCTAGTAATGGTATTCACAGACATAAAATTGTTCCATGGGCTCCATAGAAAAATGGAGTAGTTGAACACATGAACAAGACAATAATGGAGCATGAAAGAAACATGAGGTTACATGTTGGATTGCCCTTAAACATGTGGGTGGAGGTTGTCAATATTGTTATATATTTGATTAATAGAGGTCCATCTACTTGTTTGGGTTGTTGTATTCTAGAGGAAGCATAGACTAGAAAGAAGGTGAGTTATTCTTTTCTCAAAACTTTTTGTTGTGAAGCATTTACACATATAGATTCTGAAAATAGAACTAAGCATAAAGATAAGTCAAAGAAATATGTATTTTTTAATATCGCATTCATGAATTTGGTTATAGGCTTTGGGATTTTGAAAATCATAAAATTGTAAAAAGTAGGGATGTCATGTTCAATGAGAAAGTGTTGTACACTAAGATTTGTTGTCACAACATTAGAAGAAAAAATCGATTATGTAGTGTTGGATGATACTCCAAAAGATGATGTTCTAGTAGTTTCCCATGATTTGCAACAACAAATACCACACAAACTAGTGAATGTTAGATGGTCAATAAGGCTAAGTAAACCTCTAAAAAGATTTTCTCCTTCTTTATACTTAATTTTATTAATTGATGTTGATGAAATTGAATGTTATGATGAAGTTGTGTAGGTGGATACTATGATTCAGTGAGAGTTTGCAATGAAAGAAGAAATGGACTCCTTGCTGAAAAATAAGACATGAGATTTATGTAAGTTGTCTACATGTAAAAGAGCTTTATAGAATAAATGGATTGATAGGTTGAAAGAAGAGGATTGAGGAAAGAAAAAATTTAAGGTTAGGTTAGTTGTAAAAGGACTTGCACAAAAAAAATGAATTGATTTTGATGAGATATTCTCTCATGATGTTAAAATGACTTCTATTCACACTATTTTAAATATGGCTACTAAAGATTTTCATTTGGAGAAGTTTGATGTTAAAACATTTTTTCTTCATGGTGATTGAGATGAAGAGATATTTATGACACAAAGACAAGGATTTGAGGTCAAAGGTAAGAAGAATTTAGAGTATAGATTAGAGAAAATTCTATATGGCTTGAAGAAAACACCTCGAAAATGGTATCTAAAATTTGACAGTTTTATGCATGAGCATAGATATAGTAGGTGTCATTTAAATTATTGTATTTATTTTAAGAGGTTGGATGATGATAGCTACATTATTTTATGTTTATATGTTGATGATATGCTTATAGTTGAGTCTAACATGGATCATGTTAAGGGTTTAAATGCATAACTAGCACATTCATTTTCTATGAAGAATTTGGGGGCAACGAAACAAATCCTTGGTATGAAGATTTGCAGAGATAGGAAACATAGAAAATTGATTTTATACCAAAATTATTATATTGCGAAGGTGTTGCAACATTTCTCTATGCAGAACACTAAATTTTTTAGCACACCTTAACCTAGTCATTTGAAGTTAACTAAGGAGATGTGTCCAAAGACACAAGAAGAGGATGATAAGATATCCAAGGTACCTTATGCTTCAACTATAAGAAGCTTAATGTATGGTATGGTATGTACGAGGTGAGATATTGCACATGCAGTAGGAGTCATTAGTAGGTATATGACTCATCCTATAACTGAGCATTGGAATATAATCAAATGGATTCTTAGATATTTGAGAGGAACATCCAATAAGTGTTTACACTTTGGGGGCTCTACTACTAATTTATAGAGCTCTGTTGACTTAGATTTGGCAAGGGATATTGATACTAGGTGAATTACTATAAGTTATGTATTTACTATTGGTGGGGCGATAGTGAGTTGGGTTTCTCAGTTACAGAAGGTGAATGTTTTATCCACTATAGAGGTAGAATATGTTGCTACTATAGAGGCAACCAAGGAGATGATATGGCTTCAATTCTTCATGGAAGAATAGGGACACCCACCAAGGGATAATTATTTGTTTATAAATAGCTAGAGTGTCATTCATCTTGCAAATAATTCTACTCTACATTCAAAGGCAAAACACATACAGTTGTGGTACCATTTCATTCAGTCAATTTTTGATGATGGATAGTTAAAGTTGGAAAAAATATATATAGATGAAAATCCAACATATATGTTTACAAAGGTAGTGAAAAGGGAGAAGCTAAACTCAGTGGAACTCCTTTTCAACTCCATTTAGTCTTCTAGCTTGATCTTATAGTTATGTTGGCAATAGAGTCTAGGGTGATCTTATAGTTATGTTCACAATTTAGGGGAGGTCTTATTAGTTACCTTGCTAATTTTTGCATATTTGCAAACCTTCTTAACATACCTATGTGATCTTTTCATATTCTCTTAGAGTATTTGATACATTTTTGAGGATTTCAAGAGGTAGACTACAAGCACAGGGCTTAAATATCACACACTAAGGTTTAATTCCTAGGTTAAAAGTCTTAAATAGTCAAAGTTGACTTATGTTTTCAAGATTAATTTCTTCCTTAATGTATGATATTTAAGGATAATAAGAGAACTTAATCATGCTAAATGCCAAATAATTTCTCAACCTTCATAAAACTATGGAGCGGACTAACAATTAGGTTTAGGGTTCACTTGAAAGATTGTCCACCAGAATGTATTCACCTCTATAATAATGTGTTTGGAGAGGCAATCGAGCAGTGATAAATATTAATCTCTTATTCTTTGAGTTCTATTGTGCTTAAGTGCATATTCTTGATTTGATAATCCATCCTTGATCAATATATCTTCTGCACATGTTTACTTTGGCCAACCTTAGACACTAGCTACTCATCCCTGTTGGAAATGATTGAAAAGATCATGAATGAAGGATTATGGAACTGGCAAAAAATTTTTTCAATCATTTTTTTGTCATTGATGTCAAACTTGCTACTTGCAGGAATGAAAAATGCTTTAGTGATCCAAATATTATTAATTGGTTGATTGACAAGGAGGTGGCAATCAATAAGATGTAACTGGAGTACCTAAGAGAAAAGGTTGAAGTTATGATGATGTAATGAAATACGAGGATTAGCTAAGCCATCGATGAAATAGTGTATTGATGACATATTCTGACACATGTTGTAAGGATTAACTAAGTACCGAATAGATTCTTAGTTGAAGCCAAGCAAGCTCAACTTAGTGTATGCTGAGTGATCTTCAGGTGCCAAGTCAATATCAAGTGCTGAGAAATCTTTAGGTGCCGAGTGAAGATTAAGTGCTGAGTAGAAGAAAAGATAATAAGTTGCGAGTAAGTCTTCAAGTGCCAAGCAAGATATAAGTGCCGAGTGATATTGAAGTGCCGAGTGAATTCCAAGAGCCGAGTTTCATAGAATTGTTTCAGGTGTTGAGCATTAGTAAATCAATGATGTCAAGTTGCTGCATTATTTTGAAAAGTCAAAGATTCGCCAAATCTAAGCTGACATGGTAGTTATCTAGAATTTTGTGAACTAGATAAAAGATAAGAATGATGAGCTGGTGGTACAGAACTCTATGTAAAACATTTTTAGCAAATGCTAATGGATTTATCATGAAGTTTCTAGATAGGAACAAGATATGGAACATATACATTGTATCCTACCTAATCCATTGAAACCCTAAAGTTGGAAAGAGAGATTTGAGTGAGAAATGAAGGATAGAACTTCTTTATAAGTAGTTATAGGTCAAAGATCAACTAAGTGTGCAAAAAAGGGAACTGGTCATAAGTGTGATCATGTGAAAAAGCCAAAGTGATCAAGAGATTGCATTGGCATAACGAGTGGAAGAACTCAAGGAGACAGATCTTGAAGGGTGAACAAGCTATCAACACTACAAGGAAGAAAATCCAATCAAAGAAAGGAATTGAAGAGTGATCTAAAATCTTCACATTTAAGGTTGCAAATTTGTATCAGGTCAAAACCTTTCTAATACTTTCTTACCATTGTATTAGATATTGAAATCCTACATTGCTAGGTTAGCTTAATAGCTAGGTGGATAAGCCTCAAGAAAAGGACAAAGAGATCCCCAGGAAAAGGATAAAGAGATCCTCAGGAGAAGGATAAAGAGATCCTTAAGAGAAGGATAAGAGATCTCCTATCCTCCTATCCTAAGGATCTCCTATCCTCCTCCTAAGGATCTCTTATCCTTCTCTTAAGGATCTCTTTATCTCTTAAGGAATTTTCTTAAATCCTTTAACAAGGTCACATTTAACAATGTGATGTAGCCTTTAACATGGCAGACCATCAGAAGTGGTTGAAATCAATTACGCAGTTATTTTGTGGGTATCATCCCCACTCTAGTTTTACCTTCTTATTCTTGGAGGGTTTTTGGATTATCAAATTCTTAGTGTTATGGTGTGATCCATGTTTACCTTTTATGGTTGTTTAATGTTTAATTGCATGCATGATAATTTCAGTTGTGTACCATTAAGGATTTGTAGAAAAAGTTTTATTGGACATCATTGGACCATGAATAATTGATTCACCCCCCTTCTCTGTTATTCTAAATAATTCTAACAATTGGTATCAGAGCACACTGCTGATTTGTTTCAAGGTACTAGCAGCAAGAAGATCAAGATGTCCAAGAGAGAAGTTCCCAAGCTAAATAAAGACAACTTTTTTGCATGGAAAAGTTTGATGAAGCTACACCTTTGATCAATAGGCAACTATGCATAGATCTCAATCATAGTTGATCATGCAAACCTTGTAGGACCCCTCACTACAAATGATATGACCAAGAAAAAGGAGCACAATCAAGAAATGTTAGATATTGCTTCAGCACTAAGCTATGTCGAGTATGATGACATCAAAGGATGTGATACATCACATCAAATGTGGACTACATTATCAAGAATCTATGGAGGAGATGACAATGTCAAGAGAGCGAAAAGAGAAAGCTTAAGAGGAAAATTTGATGATATGAAAATGGAAGAAGGAGAGAATGCTGCTCAATACAGTGCAAGGATGAAGGAAGTAGTCAGTGCCATAAGAAGTCTAGGAGGACAATTAGCAGAAGAAACAATATGCAGTAAATATTTGAGAACTTTTCTTCCCATCTATGCTATAAGAGTGTCAGCCATCCAAGAGCTAAGGTGTGTACTAGGCAACACAGTGACATTTGAAGGAATAATTGGAAGACTCGCTACTTTTGAGTTATCTAATTTTGACAACTACAAGCCAGCAACTTTTGAATCTACATTCAAAGCTAAGATGACAATGAAAGACAATGAAGAGGCTCAAACAAAGAAAAAGAATGGAAAAGGAAAGTATGTATCCAGTGATAACAACACTGATGAAGATAATATGGACCAATTAGAGGCATTACTAGCAAGGAGATTTCACAGAGGAAGAGGAAAATTCAAAGATAAGCTACCAATCATTTGTTTCAATTGTAATGAAGTTGGTCACATTGCAGCCAGATGCACATAAAAGAAAAATGACAAGGATGGAGGTAACTTCAAGAACAAGAAAGAGGAAAACAAGGACTACAAAGGTAAAGGAAAAAGATTCTACATTGTTGAAGAAGACTTTGACAAAAATGATGATGAAGTAGTCTATGTGGTTATGAAGGATGAATCAGATGAAGAAGAAGCAACTGCTCTAGTAACCTGCATGAACAAGAATGATAGATGGATCATAGACAGCGGATGCTCTCATCACATGACTAGAGAAAAAAGAAAGTTCATTACCTTTACTCAATATGAAGGAAATAGTGTTAGATTCGGTAACAATGCACCATGTTAGATCAAAGGGAAAGGTACTATTAAGCTTACTGAAAAGGTATCATGTGATAATGCATACTATGTTGAAGGACTAAATTATAACTTGTTGAGTGTCTCACAGTTAGGCAACATAGGATGTAAGGTTGAATTTGAAAAAGGAATTGCTAAGATTTATGATTCTCAAGGAAGTCAAATAGGAAAAGGTGATCAGACTAGGAGTAATTTGTTTTACCTTCATATGGAAGATGCTTCTTGTCTTATTGTTCAAACTAATGATGTATGGTTAAGGCATAAGAGGCTATGTCATGTAAATTTTGACAATCTGATAAGCATCAACAAAATGAAGAAAGTCAGAGGACTACCAAAGTTGAAGAAACCTAACAAAATCATTGTAAACAATGCCAACTAGGAAAAACGACCAAGTCAACTTTCAAAAGAAAGACTTATACTTCTAATGAAGTATTAGAGCTAGTTCACACTAACTTGTCTGGTCCTATAGAAGTACAAAGCTACAAAGGTGATAGATACATAATGCTATTTGTAGATGACTATTCAAGAATGATGACAGTCATGTTTGTAAAACAAAAATTAGATGCATTCCAAATGTTCAAATGGTACTTGGCTAGAGTTGAGAAAGAAACTGGAAAGAGCCTAAAATGTCTCATATCTGATAGAGGTGAATTCATATCAAGAGAATTTGAAGAATTCTGCAATGAAAGAGGAATCAAAAGCCAGACATCAACACCTAGAACTCCACCTCAAAATGGTATAGTAGAGAGAAGGAATATATCAGTTATTGACTGTGCCAGGACTTTAATGATGGAGAAAAATGTTGCACTCAAGTATTGGAGAGAAGCTATAAGTATTGCAGTCTACACACTCAATAGAGTTCAAGTCAAGAAAGGTACAAATGCAACACCTTTTGAGTTATGGTATGGAAATTCTCCTAATGTAAAACATTTTAAAATATTTGGATGTAAATTTTATATATATAAAGAGTCTATAAATGGAAAGTTTTATGCAAAGAGTGAGGAAGGCACATTTCTTGGTTATTCTACTAGAAGCAAAGCATATAAGTGCTTGAATGTTAACACTAACAAAGTAGCAGAAAGCACAAATGTGAAATTTGATGAGCTTGCAGAAGTTCAAAATATTGAAAACACCAAGAAAGAAGAGGAATACAAGACCTTTGTATACTTTTATGAAGGTATACCTAATAATGAAGAAGTTGCAAACCAGAATGAAAATCAACAACAAAATTTAGTATCTATCGAGACACAGACAATGAATGCCAAACAATAGACACATTTAGAAGCTGGACAGTAGAATATGAAAAATGTCCATTCAGATTTTGAAAGCAGCCAACATGAAGAAAATGAACAACTATCTGATGAAAATATACATGAAGATTCAGATTCTAAAAGAGACAATATGCAAACAAGGAAAGAACTAGTATTGGCAAAGTATGTAAGAAGAAATCATCCTGCAGATCAAATTATTAGAAATAAAGAGGCAAGACTGTAAGAAATGATAATGTTGAGCAAGGAACGAGAAACAATCCAAGTAAGTTAAGTGTGAAACAATGTTACCATAAGATAAGCAACTCCAAGAGCATACACCAAGATGGTTCAACAATGGAGACAAGGATTTATAAGGGGAAAGCAAAGAAAACCCCTTGTGAGTTATTATGAATGAAGGCAAATGCCTAGAGAAGAGAGAGAGAGTGTGTTGGAGCAAAAGTAGCTCAATACAATAAAATCAAGTGCTTAGAGTGATGTTGTAGTTGTGAAGAAGGAAGGAGGAGCATCTCTTATATAGAGATGAGAGAGGAGTTGCATTTGTAACTCCCATTTCTATGAATGCCACATTCATAATAGGTGTGTGCAAAGTACCACAATCCTCTTAAGGAGGATAAACTAAATAAAGAAATAAACAAGAGTTGTCCTTACATGTGGAATAAAGGACAAACAATGACATGTCCTCCACATGTGTACAAGTGGACAAACTACATGTAGGGACCCTTGGAATATCCCAATTAAAATATATCCAAGGAAAGATTAACCTTTCTAACAAAGACCAATGCCAAGAAATAGACTCAGAAATGAAACATGCCTTCTTAGCAAAATGGAACCAAAAATAGTAAGTGAAGCCATAATAGATGATGACTGGTATACTGCTATGAAAGAGGAAATAGAACAAATTGAGAAGAACAAGACATGGACCTTAGTCTCAAGATTAGCTGACAAAAATGTGATTAGAACCAAGTGGGTGTTCAGAAACAAGTTAGATGAAAATGGTGAAATCACAAGAAACAAGGCAAGACTAGTTTGCAGAGGATATGCACAAGAAGAAGGACTGGATTATGGAGAAACTTTTGCTCCAGTTGCTAGAATGGAAGGAGTAAGGACCTTACTGGCATATGCAACTTTCAAAGGATTTAAGGTTTATCAGATGGATGTAAAGTTTGCATTTCTGAATGGTATACTTGAAGAGGAAGTCTACATAGAGCAACTAGAAGGTTTTGTTTATGAAAAGAACAAAAATAAGGTATGTGAACTGCATAAGGCTCTATATGGATTGAAGCAAGCTCCTAGAGCTTGGTATGAGAGACTTCACAAGTATTTGGTGCAAATAGGATTTGAAAGAACTGATGATAACAACAACATGTTCCTAAAATCAGAAGAAGGTAAGGATATTCTTGTATCTAAAATATTTGTGGATGATATAGTTTTTGGAGGAAAGGAAGTACTGTGCAAAAGTTTTGCTGACAAAATGAAACATGAGTTTGAAGTGTCTATGTTTTGCTAAATCAAGTTCTTTGTAGGATTGCAAGTACATCAACTAAAACATGGCATATTTGTAACACAATCAAAATATATTAAAGAGATACTCAAGAAGTTTGGATTGGAAGACTCCATACCTGTCAGCACACCAATGGCAACAGGACATAAGCTATCTAAAAGTGATGAATCAACTGAAGTCAATCAAAAAATGTACATATCCATGATTGAAAAATTATAGTATGTTGTCCATAGCAGACCAAACATAGCACTAGCAGTTGGAATAGTGGCTAGATTCTCTGCCAATCCTAGAGAAAATCATCTCATGCCAGTAAAGAGGATAATGAGGTATCTCAAAGGAACTGATGATTTTGGCCTGTATTACAAAAAGAATGAAAATTTTGAGCTCAATGCATACACAGATGTAGATTGGGGAGGAAATATTGATGACAAAAAAAGTACAAGTGGAGGAGCATTATTCTTAGGTAAAAGGCTAGTTACTTGGACTAGAAAGAAACAAATATGCACATCTCAGTCCACTGCAGAAGCAAAATATGTGGTAGCAGCAGTCAATTGCACAAACATTGTGTGGCTCAAACATCTATTGAAAGGAATGAAAGAAGAGGTAACTAAACCTGTGATACTATATTATGATACTACAAGTGCTATAAACATATCCAAGAATCCAATAATGCATGCAAAAACCAAGCATATTGCAGTCAAGTATTACTATGTTAGAGAATTGGTGGAAGACAAACAAGTGAAGATGGAGTACATTCACACAAAGGAACAAACTATAGATATCTTCACCAAACCATTGCCCAAGGATGCTTATGAATATCTTAGAGGCAAGTTGGGGGTAATTCCCCTAACTCAAGCAGTTTAAAGCAATATAGAAACTGCCTTACATCAACAGGAGTAGATCATTGAAATATTAGAAGTATGATGTAGAGGATGAAAATAAGAGCAAAAATTTCAGATCAGTCACAAGCATGGTGATAGAGGGAGAAAAACATGAAGATGCAAAGTCTCTATCTAGTATGTTAAAGATGCTACATCTTTGGCATTTATGTCAAAGAGGGAGATAAAGGTGAAATTGATCAAGATAAATACAAAGAGGGAGAAATATGATAAATATGAAGGATCAGGAATACAGAGTAAAGATGCAGCAGTATAGAGGGAGAAGCAAAACAAATGATTTAGTTTGTATCAGTTATATACGAAGCAAGAAACATATGTAAGTTTAGTGGTAACTAAGTTGATCAGCTTAATCATTTGATCAGTTTGGTTTGCCATCAATGCCAAAGAGGGAGATTGTTGGAAATGATTAAAAAGATCATGAATGAAGGATTATGGAACTGGCAACGAATGTTTTCAATCATTGTTTTGTCATTGATGTCAAACTTGCTACTTGCAAGAATGAAAAATTCTTTAGTGATCCGAATATTATTAATTGGTTGATTGACAAGGAGGTGGCAATCAATAAGATATAACTAGAGTACCTAAGAGAAAAGGTTGAAGTTATGATGATGTAATAAAATACAAGGATCAGCTAAGCCATTGATGAAATAGTGTATTGATGACATATTTTGACACATGTTGTAAGGATTAACTAAGTACCAAATAGATTCTCAGTTGAAGCCAAGCAAGCTCAACTTAGTGTATGCCGAGAGATCTTTAGGTGACGAGCGAATATCAAGTGTCGAGTAGTCTTCAAGTGCTGAGTGAAGATTAAGTGCGGAGTAGCAGAAAAGATAATAAGTGCCGAGTAACTCTTCAAGTTTCGAGCAAGATATAAGTGTCGAGTGACATTGAAGTGCCGAGTGAATTCCAAGAGCCGAGTTTCATAGAATTATTTCAGGCGTTAAGAATCAGTAAATCAATGA
Source organism: Cupressus sempervirens (assembly GCA_028749045.1). Taxonomy (NCBI): domain Eukaryota; kingdom Viridiplantae; phylum Streptophyta; class Pinopsida; order Cupressales; family Cupressaceae; genus Cupressus; species Cupressus sempervirens. The sequence goes on from CM053789.1 coordinate 25,857,311, forward strand.
TGCCGAGTTGCTACATTATTTTGAAAAGTCAAAGATTCGCCAAATCTAAGCTGACATGGTAGTTATCTAGAATTTTTTGAACTAGATAAAAGATAAGAATGATGAGCTAGTTGTACAAAACTCTATGTAAAACTTTTTTAGCGAATGCTAATGGATTTATCATGAATTTTCTAGATAGGAACAAGATATGGAACAGATACATTGTATCCTACCTAATCCATTGAAACCATAAAGTTGGAAAGAGAGATTTGAGTGAGAAATGAAGGATATAACTTCTTTATAAGTAGTTACAGGCCAGAGATCAACTAAGTGCGCAAAAGAGGGAACTGGTCATAAGTGTGATCATGCGAAAAAGCCAAAGTGGTCAAGTGATCAAGAGATTGCATTGGCATAACGAGTGGAAGAACTCAAGGAGACAAATCTTGAAGGGTGAACAAGCTGTCAGCATTGCAAGGAAGAAAAGCCAATCAAAGAAAGGAATTGAAGAGTGATCTAAAATCTGCACATTTAAGGTTGCAAATCTGTATCAGGTCAAAACCTTTCTAATACTTTCTTACCATTTTATTAGATATTGAAATCCTACATTGCTAGGTTAGCTTAATAGCTAGGTGGATAAGCCTTAGGAAAAGGACAAAGAGATCCCCAGGAAAAGGATAAAGAGATCCTCATGAGAAGGATAAAGAGATCCTTCAGAGAAGGATAAGAGATCCTTAGGAGGAGGATAGAAGATCCTTAGAAAGGGATGAAAGATTCTTTTGAGTAGGTGACTAAAAATCCCATGGACTTGGGTGAGCCTAACAACTCTATGTAAATCCTTTAACAACGTGACATTCCAAGTTGAATGTTCTTAAATCCTTTAACAAGGTCACATTTAACAATGTGTTGTAGCCTTTAATAGGGCAGACCATCAGAAGTGGTTGAAATCAACTGCATAGTTATTTTGTGGGTATCATCCCCACTCCAATTTTACCTTCTTATTCTTGGAGGGTTTCTGGGTTATCAAATCCTTAGTGTTATGGTGTGATGCATGTTTACCTTTTATGGTTGTTTAATGTTTAATTGCATGCATGATAATTTCAATTGTGTACCATTAAGGATTTGTAGAAAAAAAATTATTGGACATCATTGGACCATGAATAACTGATTCACCCCCCCTCTCAGTTATTCTAAATAATTCTAACAATCCCATAACAGAGTCACCAATCAATGAAATGTACAAGAGAACATCCATTCATCTGATTATGGAGTGTTTGTGATACGCTACCATATCTTTTGAGTGAACACAATATTACTCTATATGTAATTGATTTATTAGATCAAATCCATGTTGATGAGGGTCCTTCCTCCTTATTAATGAGCGCAATCATGTTGTGATTCATTCACATGGTTAAAATAGGTGCGTTGAATCCCATTGTTTGGTGCCATCCTTTGCTTGGACTTCACACACATTAAAAAATTCTTTCTTCTCATAGTCGATGCTCATGATTGTAGTTGGATTCTTCATCTTTCCAATTTGATAAATTTTATATCCTAGTTTATAGCCATATCATGGTCATTAATGTGCAACTCATTCTTTGAACCTGCAATGTGATTGACCCAACATGTATTCAATGCAATTGGTGATATTTTGGAAGTAGCTCGCCTCCACAATCTTATGGGCAGCTAGCTAGTAGTGGTCTTCCTAGTATTGGTCTTCATATATATTACTCACCACTATAATCTTCACACACAATATATCATTATTATCAAAAGAATGTATTCCTTAGCATAATTGATTTACTTGATAATTTTAATACATAAATTAAATAAATCATCAAAATTATGTCCTTATACTTTTTATTAAAAAATTGGAACTAATGTGAGGATCGCATGAACAACTTTATTAAAGAAATTGGTTTTAAAATATGATCATATTAATGATGTTCTTATGAAATTTGGGAAAACTTTTTGAAGATATTAAATGTTACCATAGGAACTTGAAAATAAGAAATAATCATATTGAAAAGATATGAAGGTGCAAAGAATTTAGGGTTCTAAGAGTGCGTACCTTGGGACAATTTCATGTATGATGAATACATACTTACTTGGAGATCAACCACTTGTTGCAAATGCAAAATCTGAAGTATAAGAGTTGTGTGTTGAAGAACATACTTGAAAACAGAGATTGCTCTTAGTTGTATATAGAGATTCTCCTTTTGAAACTTTGGATTTCACAAAAATCTAGGGTTGTACCATAAGGAACATAATAACTTGATCATAGATGTTTCTTTTGATGTTAACTTCTTTAATGCTTGTTTCTCCTTAATCAATGCCTTAGAGATAATTGGAATACATACTCAAGAGAGATTGGCGCCTAGCACTATGGTCCGGTAGGACTATGGTGCTTAGTGTAATGGTGTAGTAGGACTATTGTCCCTAGTGTTAACGTCCACTTAGAGTGATAGGTGCTCTAGTCTAATTGTAAGAGGGTTGGATTAGAGGAAAAAGGAACTAGATTAACACTGTGCATATGAATTAAAGCCATGGAATGAGCAAGATCAACAAAATTACGAGGTATAAAATTATGAGTAATAAAGTGAGTGCTAGGAGAGCATGTTGTATGAGGGTATATTTTAAAATACTATCATTACTTAAAGATACCCTAATAACTATGTACTACAACCAAGAAATGTACAACAGTAATTAATAAATGGCCCTATAGTCACACTCTATGAGTGCCGATTAATTTGCATGTTATCTAGAAATTTTAAGAACTTGGGGTACAATTGGGTGATTATTGTTACATACAAAATTTATTAATGGACTTTTAGCTATTTATTTTTCGTGAACATGGAGTAAGAAACCATTTGAGGATGATTGACTACAAGACCCCTACCCTATATATATCTACAAAGGGACAATCAATATAAAGTCTTTATTGAAGTTCATATTGATCCACCCCATAATTCTAATATAAATATGGATTTGACTATAATTACTTATTTTTTACAATGTCATTAAGGGTGAAAATTCAAGAAATATATCTCCACTATCTAAAATAATAGTGAATATAGTGAAGAGAAGTAGGATTGGTATTTTAAAAAATATGTCCTTGCAACATGTGTTGTCACAATCTAATCGATATGAATTTGTGTCTTTTATGATTACTATTCCTTGAGTCAAGCTAGTAACTTTGATTGCATATGAATTCTACTAAAATGACTCTAGAAAGGTAAGGAATTAAAGAATTATATTTATGTTATAATGAAATATAGTAAAACATAGATGTAGTTCACTATGTAAAGTATGGAATACGTAACATGTCATATATAATATCACATTCCATTATCATGCATGGACCATAATTGTAATAACCCCAACATGTTATAACTTCGTGAAACACCAAATCCTTCTCAAATTCAATTGTTTGACATTTTGTCAAACACTTTGCAAGCAAGAGATACATAGCATGTGTAAATTATGATTGCTTTCTAAATACCAAACTTTAATAAATATGCTTCCAAAGAACACACCAAACAACTAACAATGAAGATGTAATTGTTTTTGAATAACACTGATTACAAATAGGAAAATATGCATCTACATCAATAAGACATTAGGGCAACAAATTCTGATATAAAACTTTGATATAAATCAGATTACAATAGATTTTACAAGCCCTACCAATGCCCTAAATATTGTAGTGCCTGCCCCTAGTTCGCATTTCTGTTATCATTGTCAAATTCTTTTAGGTTGATTTTATGCATTGATTAGTTTTATAGATACTAGATTTGTAATATTATGATATTATTTCATGACTTTGATCACAAATGTATTAGTTATTGTTGCTTAGTTGATTTCATTCATGTGTTGTTAATGATATTTTAATGATTCCTAGTTATTAAATGTGGTTTCTTTTATAAAAATGTTAACATGATGTCTTTAATGATGATTATGTTGTATTGATAGAGATGCATTATTATATGTACGCATTTGATCTTAGATTTGTGATTATTATACTTACCCCATACTTGTATGTGTATGCTGTGCATGTTTATTTTACCTTTTTGTCTGACATGTTTGATGTGGTTAGGGGAGGGAGTCATAGTCACTTGCTAGTTGGGATCTACACGATGAACCACTCCCCGCCATTTTCTGTTTAGTTTAGATATATTATATACATGTACATGCTCGTCTTTTATGCAGGATGTAGGTACCGAGCATCGACTTCCCTGAATTGCCAGGATGAGCGTGCCCTATTACAAATACTCAAATGGTGAGAATGGGAAGATAATGATCAGGTCCAATCCTAGCCATAAGACTATAATACTTGTCCTGCAAGGAGGACTCGTAACAGACTGTCTACCCTTTTTAAACCCGTGAGTATTTTGTGCGTATGTTGTTTTGTGAGTCTTTGATGAATTTCTATTAATTAAGTCTAATTAATAGATTAAATTAATAATTTAATTTAATGGAGAATTATTATGACTTTTTGAATATTTAATTATATTTAATTAATTGAGAAATTAATAAAATATAAAGAATTGAATTGGAACATAAAAGTTTTAAGATTAAATTTAGAACATGATAATATTAATTTAATTTAATAATAATATATTTAGAGTTCATTTTTAAATAAATGCTAAATATTATTGTTATTTAAGTTAATAAATATTTATCAAATTAAACGTTCTAAATATATTAAAAAGTTAAATAAAGTTTAAATTTAGAACGTGATTATATTTATTTAATTTAATAATAATATATTTAGAGTGCATTTTTAAATAAATGCTAAATATTATTGTTATTTAAGTTAATAAATATTTTATCAATTAAGTTTCTAAAAAAATGAAATTAAAAGTGAAAAGATATTTAATTATCATAAAGATTATAGTTCGCATGATTTATGCATGAGTTGAAAATAAAAGAAATTAATTTAAAAGATAAAATATGTGAACTTGATTAAGATATTTTATTATAGTGCGCATGAGATTAAAGTTAATAAATTAATTTAAAGTGAAGTAAAGTGGAAAGTTAAATAAAGTAATTTAACAATTCACTTAAAGTGCATGAAGAAATAATAAAAGAATATTTTAATTTAAAAAGTAAATTAATTGTGTAGGAACGAATTAATTAAATTAAATAATTGTAATTTTAGAGTTGTGGAGACAGAAACCCTAAAGGGTAATTAGATTCTATATTAGAGGGTTATCGGGTCATTATTGGGGACATAAGTTTTCACACATAGGGGTTTTTTTGGGAGAGCAACTCAGAGGGTTTGCGAAAGAAAGGAATTTCTCATGGCTTGAAGGATTTTGTGTAGGAATTTTCATCTTATTGTCAAAGTTTAGCATCAGTACGAGGTAGGGTTTTGAAATCCCGTGAATGCAATTTTAATTGGAAATATCTATTTGCTTCGTGATTGTTGGGTGATTGAAGTTATGTTTATCATCTCGATTGTTTCAAGATCTGATTGGTTAAAATTAGTTTCTCATTGTTTATACAGAAGAATCATTGAGGAAATTAATTAAATCATGTAGGGTTTGAAGGAAAAGAAAGATTTAAAATTAGAAATTCGAATGGTTTGTTGTGTCTTCTCTACCAGACTATATTTGCTGATGATATTTAAATAAAAATAATAATAAATTAAATTAAATTAAATTATGAGAAGTAAAAAAAGTTTTATTTTATATATATATATATATATATATATATATATATATATTATTTTGAAAAGAAATATATTTAAAAATAATATTAGTATAACTTAATGTATTTGGATTGTTTTATTTAAAAGTAAAAACAAAATACATTACTAAAAAAACACATTTTATGTGTTATGAAAAAAAAATATACAAGTTTAAAATAAAATAAAAAATTTGTTTTTGAGAGTATACCCCCCCCCCCCCCCCCCCTTGTTCGGCTATCACGCAGAGTACTGCGGTACGTAGGTACCTGCAGATCACAGGTACCTACGGATCGCAGGTACCTGCGGTGCCTTTTTAAAGCCTGCGGTAGAGTTTTAAGGCTGTTGCATGGCTTAAATAATAGTGCGATTTTGTTTATAATTTGTTTTATATGTTTTTTTTTTTAACAGTTATATATATATATATATATATATTGATTTCGATTTATAAAGTTTTCAATTATTATTAGTTAATTTAATAATACTTGATCATAGTTATTTTAATATGTATTAATTATTATTTTAATCAATAATAATAATTATTAGGTTTGATATTTATGGTAATTTGATTAATAATATTATTAATAGATTTTTTAAAATATTATTTAATAATGTTTTATTTATAATTAAATAAATTATTAATTATTTGAATTAGATTTGATCTGATTAGAGAATTATTAATAATGAAAGTTATTTGACTAAGACGGAAATCTATTTATTTAATCCATGATATTGATAAATTGTAATTGTTAATTGTCACTTTTATAACCTAAATGAATGGATGATTATTCTTAGTCTGTTGGGGTAATTTTAATATGAGTCAATAAATGAATGGATTATTGGGTAGGATTAACAGAAGATCTTATACACTTGAAACGTTCATTGAAATGCAAATTGAAAACGTTATTTGTGACTCTATTATGTCTTTTTAAATCAAACCCAACTATGAACTGTATTGTTTGTTTGTAATATCTATGCATTCGGATTTTGGAGTCAAGTAGGTGTTGACCAGTCTAGGATGTACACCAGGGGTTGTAAGATTTATGTTATACCATTTATGTGACTGGATGTCATGATGTGTCTTGTGATTCAGATTGAGATTATACTTATAAGATTTGTTTTGTGGAGCAGTTATGTGTACTTGGATGGAAGAACCATCTTGTTTTCGGGTTTCCTGTTTAGGAACCGAGTTTGATTTTTATGGGTGTTGTGGTATGGGACACAACTGTGTTTTTATGTGCTTAGGAGAGGTTGTCTAGGTACGTGACTTGGGAGTGGCTTGCATAGGGGTCCGGGACCCAAAGTGGTTAGTACCAGGGTAACCTAATGCAAGTTATGTAATAAGTGATAATCTAGTAATAAAAATTTATGGGGGGAAACACACTAAAAAGATAAGTTAGAGATTTTTGATCTACCCATGCCTTTAGTGCTTGTATAGACTAAGGATGGGAATGAGATGAGTACCTCGTCTTCTTGAGAGGGCTTTATAGTTTTCCATATGAGTGATGTTGAGGGTCCGGGGTTCAAAGTAACCAGTCCTGGGTAACTCAACGCTTGAGGGTTCGGGGTCTATTAAGAGATCAGTCTAGGGTAACTCAAGTAGCCATGTGATGACACTTCCTAGTATGTAGCCTGAGTCTCCTCTATAGATTTTGTGTATCTCTGGTGGTGTACTTATTGATTGTGTTTATTGTGGTTACTTACTTTCATTGATGATGATTGGTGATTCGTGATGTTGTACTTTTGACATGTGGTTATTGACTTGAGGAGGATTATCTTTTGTTGACTTTATCTTATGATCTTGGTATTTGGTTTATACTTGGTTCGTGTATGATGTTTGGTTATGTGGTGTCAGTATTGGATTGAGTGTTCTTACTTTTGGATTATTTTATCTTCTTGAGTAGCATGTGTTACCTTTGAGGCAGTTTTGGCTATTAGGGGTACCTTTCCTAGGAATGTTTTATGTTTGATTAGCCATATGTGGATCGTTCATTATCTTCCCTGCATGGTGGGAGTGGAAGCCTGACTAGGTAACCACGCGGTCGGGAGGTAGTGCCTTCTTACCATTTGGGTCCCCCTTCACATTGCTAGCTATTGGATGTTCGTTGCAGAAGATGTACCTTTATCATTCTTATTTCTTATCTTAGAGACTTCTTTTCAGATGATGTATGTATGTTATCATGTATTCTGATGTATTGTATCTTTTCTCACATACCTTGCGACATGTGCAGTGGATGTTATTGATTGGATGTACTTTCATTGTATTGTTTATACTTATGCATTTGCTTATGCGATTATGTATCTGTTATTTCTTTATGATCTTGAGACATTGTACTTGGAACTTAAACTAATTAATTTAAAAATTATTAAATGTGACTCAACGTAAAGGAATCCTTGAGGAATTGAAACTGTATCTATACTTGCATATGTGTATTTGATGTGTATGTTCATATTGCTTCCGCATTAATGTTATCTTGATGTTGTTTAAACTTCAAAAAAAAAAAAAAAAAAAGTTCAGTAAACATTGTAACATGTTAGGTTTAATTCTCTTGGGTTCCCGAGCGGGGCGTTACAAATATCTACTCTCAAACAAATGCAAAATGTAGTAGATAAAAACCTGGAATTGCTCCAAAAATATGAATTTTCCTGTAGCAAATCACTGTAGCAAATTCCAACTTATTCCTTACTCCACAAAGCTAACCCTAGGCCACAAATTTGGCACAATGAAATGACTAATTTGTCTTCTCCAATAATTGCAAGCCTTCAGAAGATATTTCATCACTTCAGTTATGCAAATCAATGGGAGTGTTTGTTAGCAATGATCAATATAAAAACTATAGAAGCCCTTGGCTCCACAAGCTATCTAGAAGAGTAGATGGCAACACATTCGATGCTCAAAAATGAGGTTTCCTTCCCTATTTATTCTTTTCCTTCACCCTTCTAGAAGGAAATAAAATATTATTTAATTAAAATCTCTAGAAGCTTCCCCCTTTCCAAGGCAATAATTAGTTGTACTTCTAGAAAATGCACTCTCTAGAAGTTTCCCCCCTTTCCAATACAATAATTAGTTGTGCATCTAGAAAATGAAATTAATTTAATATAAAGTCACCTTTTAATTTAAATTTATTTAATGACTTTATAAGAAATCAATTTAATCAATTTCTTCTTATTTCTCCACTTAGCGTTTAAAGAACATAAAGGCTAAGAACTCCACTGGGATGCTAAAAAGATGGGGACATTATAGTCTGCCCCTCTTGAAATTGCTTGTCCCCAAGCAATCTCAACTTTGGGTGTTGCAAAATTTCTTCATTCTCCCAAGTGGCATCCTCTACTAGAAGATCCTTCCACTTCACCAAGTACTCCCTGATAGTACATCTCTTCAAATTCCTCTCCCTAAACTCAATGATAGCCTCTAGTACTAAAACCAATTTCCCCTCATTGTCCAAGGGTGGAAGCACTGTAGAAGGAACAATCTGGTGCCCCAATGCCTTTTTGAGACATGACACATGAAAAATTTTATGGACTCTGCTCTCTGCAAGTAAATCCAACTCATAAGCCACCTCTCCAACTCTCCTAATCACCCTAAAAGGCCCATAATAATGTGGCTGAAGTTTTTTGGCACCACTCTTCTTGAGAGTGGATTGACAATAAGGCTACAACATTAGCTATACCATATCACCTACCTCAAAAGTACACTTAGTCCTCTTATGATCAACATACTACTTTTGTTGATTCTGTGCCTTGGTGATATTATCCTTAAGAGCCTTCACAATGTCTTGACTCTCCTATAATAAGTCTCCAGCATGGGGCATGGATAAATTTAAGAAACCCCTCTTGAGAAAAATATGTAAAATGCTGGCAAATTCGACATTAAATATGCAGGAAAATTTTCTAATTGAGGGAAATTTTTTCATTCGAGGCAAGAGCGAAAATTATTTTCTATTGACAAAATTTTCCTTTTTGTATCAAAATTTAATAATAACTGTGCTGAATTAATTAATTTTTTTTTGGTATGCAAATAAATGTAGGCAATTTTTTTTTGTTGGTCAAAAACATTTTTGTAATGTAAGAGGCAAATTAATTATTTCGTATAACACAAAATATTAATATAATTGGCTAATATGTCAGTTTCCAAAGAGAGATTATTTTATTTTTTGGTGAATTTATAGTCACAAGCGGTCCATGGCCCACATGCCAAGTGTACACTATATAGTGTACTTGTAGTATGGCAATCCATTAAGATTCAATTAATAATGTGCCCTCTTTTATTTCCAACTTGGTCGTCATCACTTTTAATGTTGTCATTTTATGGTGAAAGGAATTAATTTGGATCGTTAATGTTATATAAATCAATGGCTTCAACTCTATTTTGGGCCTAATTATAAACAACATACCATAAAGTCTAAATCTTCCCAAAATTAGGACACGTGTCCCAAAGACCAAAACATAAAATAGTTGGCTAAACGGGGGTAGTTGGAGACACATGTCAGTAAAATGGTAGGCGATGCCCAACCCAAGGGAAAATATTATTTTATTTTAAGAGAAAAATAACATTGTCCAATAAGGAAACATTAGGGAAAGGCTGGCAATTTTTTTAAAATAATTGTGTTATGAATGTAGATTACATTGGCGATTGGAGTGATATTTGGGACCAATTATGTGTAGACTAATGAGTGATTAGCCTAGGATTTCGACCCAAATTATTAATATCTTGGCGACATGGTTGACCCCATATGTAGGTTTTATTTGCCAAATTGTGATTTCCCAAAGAGATGGAATAGCCAATTGGTGAAGATTCACCACTAAATAAATCATTGGCACTAGGCATTCTTCTATCTAATAGCAACAAATCCATGAAACTGGGTGCCTCATATCCATATAATGCCATGAATGGTGACATTTGGATAGACATGTGATAAGTAGAATTATAACAATATTCACATAGATATATCCACTTAACCCAAGCCTTCTATTGCCCTACTATGTAATTTCTAAGGTATCCCTCCACCCATTTGTTCACTATCACTGTCTGACCATCTATCTGGGGGTGGTAGCTAGTACTCGAAGTGAGCTCTTTTTCGCACAATTTGAACAACTCTTGCTAGAAGTGACTCATAAACCTGCTATCCCTATTGCTAACAATTCTCTGAGGTAAACCATGCAACCCAAATACCTTTATGAAGAATAAATCTACCACCTATATAGAAATGTATGTAGTGGTGATTGGGAAGAATTGGGAAAACTTTGTAAACCGATCAACAACAACATATATACAGTCTTTACCCTGGGCTCTATGTAGTCCTATGATGAAGTCCATGGATAAACACTCCCACTTCCTGTCAGGAATCAGAAGTGGCTTAAGTAAGCTAGCTATGTAAGAGTGCTCATGTTTATTCTACTGGCAAGTAGGACACTCTCTAATATATTGCAACACCTCATCTTTGAGCCCTTTCCACAAAATACGCTCACAAATTTGTCGGTAGCTTTTGTAAAAACCTGGATGTCCTGCCATAGGTGAGTCATGATAAACTCTCAACACCATCCTCTTTACCTTTGACCCTGGTACCAACTAAATGCACGCTTTGTAAATGATGATCACATTCACAAGGGTGAAATCACTATTCTAGATCAATCCATCTATGAATCTTGATGCCCATGTATCCTTTGCATACTCTGCAAGGATCAAATGTCTCCAATCCTATGATATATCTATCATCAAGCTCAAGTGGGGTCTTTGTGACAAGGCATTTACTACTACATTCTATGTCCCCTTGAAATAGGTAATATCAAAATCATATGCCTGTAATTTACTTACCCATTTCTATTGTTTTTCATTAAGATCTGCCTGCCCTAGGAAATGTTTCAGGCTATTGTAGTTGGTTCTTATGCTGAATTTGCTACCCACTAAATACTGCTTGAATTTTGCCAAAGCATATATTATGGCCATCATTTCCTTATCATAAATGTTGAAGCTCCTCTCAGGCCCCTTGAGCTTCCTACTCTCATAAGCAATTGGGTGCTTGTCCTCCATTAGCACAGCTCCAACACCTTTGCTAGATGCATCACAGTGCAACTCAAAAGGTTTGCTAAAATCTCATAATGCAAGCACTGGACAAGAAGTCATCAACTTCTTGAATTTATCAAAACACTCCTATACCTCAGGAGTCCATAAGAAAGCCCCCTTTCTCATCAAGTCTATCAAGGGTACTGCATGCCTGGAATATCCACTAACAAACCTCCTATAGAACCCAGACAACCCAAAAAATCCTCTCAACTATGTCAGGTTCACTAGAGTAGGCCACTCAATAATAGCACGAGTCTTTTCAGGATCCATGCGTACTACCTGAGCACTAATAATGTGACCCAGATATAATAACTCTAATAATCCCAATCACATTTGTACTCCTTTGCATACAAGGACTCCCTACTCAGAATGCTCAACACAGTGTCTAAGTGTTGCACATGCTCATCCCATGTCCTACTATACACTAGGATCTCATCAAAGAAGACTAGAAAAAATTTCCTCAACTGATGCTGAAAAACCTTGTTCATTGTGGACTGAAAAGTAGCTGGAGCATTAGTTAACCCAAATTTCATAACTATAAACTCAAAATGGCCACAATGATATGTAAATGTTGCCTTCTCTATATCCCACTCTCTGACTAGGATCTGATGATATCCTAATCTCAAATCAATTTTGGAGAAGAAACATCCTCCATGTAGCTCATCTAATAACTCATCAATCTGTGTGATGGGGTACCTATTTTTTATAGTCTTCTTGTTCAAGACCTTATAATCTATGTACATCCTAAGAGTTCCATCCTTCTTCACCAAAACCATAAAAGAAGTGAAAGGCAAATTACTTGGTCTAATGTCCCCCATAGCAAGTAGTTCCTTGATGGTTTTCTTGATCTCATCCTTCAATCTCTTTGGATGCCTATAGGGTGTGATCATGATGGGTTTAGCACCCTATTCTAACTCAATAATATGCTCAATACCTCTATCTAGAGGTCTACCTAGTGGTATTTCACTGCAAACCTTGTAGTTCTTAATTCTTAGTTCCTGTATGGTTGGGTGACATTCTGATATTTTTTGCCCCTGTGATGGCATTAAAGTGCAACAGGCTGCCCACTCAACCTAGTCATGTCTCAACAAGCTCTCCATGTGTCTGCAAGACATCATCCTAAACCCATCGTCACAAATTACCTTAAGTATATGGGTCTTCCCCTCTTACTGAAAATTCATCTCCATATCTCTCAAATTGAGAGTGAACTCCCCTATGTCATGTAACCAAGTCATACCCAAGACCAAATCTGTATCACCCATGTTAACAACATAAAAGTCTTCTTTGAAATCAAAATTGTTGATCTTTAGGGGTAGACCTATAATCTTATTGTCGCATTTGAGGATGTAGCCATCAAGTGTCCTCACTCTCAGACCCTCAAATTGCTCTATCTATATCCCACACCTCTCAATCAATCTGGAATCAATAAAATTGTGAGTAGCACCTGTATCAAGAAAAGTAATAACTCGCTGACCAGCCAGTACCCCTCTCATCTTGAATGATCCCTCTTGTTGTACACTAGTGAGACAGAACTCCTTAAGTCTACCCTCAGTCTTCTCATCACCTATATCATCTGTGCCTTCCTTTTCTTCAATTGATTCATCATTTTTAGATTGTTGGCTTGAATTTTCAGAACCATAATCCTCATAATATGCCCACATAATCCTATTTGCTTTCCCCTTTTGCCTCAAGGGATAGTAATGGTTCATTTCATAGTGTCCTTTGCAATAAAAAAAAAAGTTTTTCCTCCTTAAATCATTCAATGTCTCTCTATCCAAAGGAGCAAATGATTTATCTTTATTTTCAGCCTTGTTTCATTCCTGTTAGGTTTCTTGAAGAATGATATGTCTTTGCTAGATGATGCTCCCTTTTATTGAAATTTATTTATTGGGGTTGCTTGTTCCATACTTCTAGCCTTCTTAATTGCTTCTTGCAAATAGAATGGATCAAAGGCTTTTAACCAACCCTTCAGTGGTTCAAATAATCTATCTATGAACAAAATAACCAATCTCCTATATGATATATTTGGCACCATAACAAATAGCCTCTGAAAATCACTAATGAAATAATCCAATCAACCTGTCTATCTCAACTATGCCAACTCTCTAAAGTAAACTTCTGGATCCTTCTTATCAAACGTCTCTACCAACCTATCCACGAAGTCCTGATATGAAGTCACTTGGTTATGCTGAAGGGTAACCATCCCATGGTACCACCAATCATGTGCAGCTCCCTCTAAATGTAGTGTGGCATATTTTATTGCCTCCAATTCTATCATAGGTCTTAGTGCTAAGAAGGTATCAAGCTTGTGAATCCAAGCTTGCACTATCATTTTGGTACTCCCATCAAATGTAGTCAAGGAAAGCTTCCCTACTTTAATTCGTTATCCTTTCCATGAGGCCTCCTATTATGTTTGACTATAGGTAGTGTTCTCTTCTTTGGTTCACAAACCTCTCAAAAGTCATTCTCTTTTGTACCTACAGTGTCAGTAATTCCCATTCATCATTAGCAACCATAAGGATATCTACACATGTCCCATCCTCAGCTTCCTCTGCTAGCTCCTGTACTGGTTCCTCTTTAACAAAGGTATGACATGTGGGCCTGTCTATTGTTCTAGAAAGAGTTCTATGAGCTCTAGGCAATCCCACTGCACTCCTGTTATCCCCTTGTTCCTGATTCCACCTTTCTTGTGCGTTCATGCGCTCAACCATGGTGGTGAGTGCCTGCAAAGCCTGAGCCTTCCGCTCTTGTCCTATAACCATTGCTCTAAAAAAATTTCTTGTTTCCTAATCCTCATTCCTATTGTCTCTTGGTGGGCTACACTCTTTCCTATCACCCATGGTGTCTGGTTGTCTGTCAAAATCTTGTTCCCTATCAAACAAAGCTTGCCTACAAGTGGAAAATATGTGAGAGCCAGTCAAACACTTTGCAAGCAAGAGATATATTGCATATGTAAATTTTGATTTCTTTATAAATGCCAAACTTTAATAAATATGCTTCCAAAGAACACACCAAACAACTAACAATGAATATGCAATTGGCTTTTAATAACACTGATTACAAATAGGAAAATATGCATCTACATCAATAAGACATTAGGATAGAAAATTCTGATATAAAACTCTAATATAAACTAGATTACAATAGATTTTACAAACCCTACCAATGCCCTAAATATCTACTCTCAAAAAATGCAAAATGTAGTAGATAAAAACCTGGAATTGCTCCAAAAACATGAATTTTCCTCTAGAAAATCACTGTAGAAAATTCCAACTTATTCCTTACTCCACAAAGTTGGCCCTAGGCCACAAATTTGACACAATGAAAAGAATGATTTTTCTTCTCCAACAATCGCAACCCTTCAGAAGATATTTCACCACCTCAGTTATGCAAATCAATGGGAGTGTTTGTTCCCAATGATCAATATACCAACTATAGAAACCCTTGGCTCCATAAGCCTCTGAAAGAGTAGATGACAACACATTCGATGCTCAAAAATAAAGTTGCCTTCCCTATTTATTCTTTTCCTTCACCCTTCTAGAAGGAAATAAAATATTATTTAATTGCACTCTGTAGAAACTTCCCCCTTTCCAAGGCAATAATTAGTTGTACTTCTAGAAAATTCACTCTCTAGAAGTTTCCCCCCATTTCCAATACAATAATTAGTTATGCTTCTAGAAAATTAACTTAATTAAATATAAAATCACCTTTTAATTTAAATTTATTTAATGACTTTATAAGAAATCAATTTAATCATTTTCTCCTTATTTCTCAACTTAGCCTTCAGAGAACTTAAAGGCTAAGAACTCCACTGGGATACTAAAAATATGGGGACATTACAATAATCCCACATACACTAAATTTCAGTGTCTTTTATGTTTCATCCCCATATTACACATGTTTAACAAACATTTTTAACCTTACAAGTATCTGTGGTGTTGAAAATATTTGGAGTTGAGGGGTTTAATGTAAGATGGAACATAAAATCAATCCAAATAATATAGATTATAGCATAATGGCTTTGTCAATTTAGATGGGCTAGGAAATCAAGGAATCTATCTCTTACAATAAACTTATGTGTTGGGCACCTTAGTTCTAGCAAAACATGCTAGTAAAACTCTAGAGATAGAGAAAATAATCAAGTTTGACAAAGAGATTCTAAAATCATGCACACATACACACAAATCAAGCACTTATGTCAAAGTGGTATCAAAACCTTGAGTGAAATTATTAGGGTCAACCATTTATGTCACTATAATGTTAGGCTACCACTATAATGGGTCAAAAATAAAATATCTTTGAAAGTTTTCAATAAATCGTTCTAAAATTTTATTTTTGTGAATCTTCTATACATTAAAAACTATTGTAGTTCTCGTTAATATTTTTGAGTTGTTAGATGTAATTAACTCTAATGATTTTTTTTAATGTTAATGTAACTTTATTATCTAAATATTTATATTGCACAACATTCATTTATTATTTTTAAAAGACATGGATACAATTTTCAAGAAGTAAAATAATGTTTTTATAAGTTTAAAGATTCAATGGAATCCATAAAAAATAAAACAAATATTAAAGTTAAGGTGTTTATGCCTAATAATTATATTAATTACAATATTATCTATTTTGATGGATTTCATAATGAATGATATTGATATATATTTTAAAACTCCAAGCACCTGTAATAGAATTATTTTTAAAACAATATAAGATTTTGATAGAGAGGTTTGTGATTATGTTTTGTGGGCTTATCTTAGATAAAGTTATTAAAAACATTAGAATTTGGTGCAAGAGCACCTAGGGTTTGACACAAAAACTAATTTAATTTTGTCTTGTAATGATCCTATCCAAATCTTGAGTTCAATAAGGAACTTAGAAGGCTCTATTAAGTGTGTTAATATAGGTTTGATTTGTAGTGCCTGCCCCTAGTTCGCATTTCTGTTATCATTGTCAAATTCTTTTAGGTTGATTTTATTCATTGATTAGTTTAGAGATATTGGATTTACAATATTATGATATTATTTCATGTCTTGAATTAAAAATGCATCGATTATTATTGCTTAGTTGATTTCATTCATGTGTTGTTAATGGTATTTTGATGATCCTAGTTAGTAAATGTGGTTTCTTTCATAAAAATGTTAACATGATGTCTTTAATGATGATTATGTTGTATTGATAGAGATGCATTATTATATGTTCGCATTTGATATTAGACTTATGATTTTTATGATACTTACCCCATACTTGCATGTGTATGGTGCGCATGTTTATTTTATCTTTCTGTTTGACGTGTTTGATGTGGTTAAGGGAGGGAGTCGTAGTCACCTGCTAGTCGGGATCTACACGATGAACCACTCCCCACCATTGTCTGTTTAGTTTAGATATATTATATACATGTACATGCTCATCTTTTATGCAGGATGCAGGTACCGGGCATCGACTTTCCTGAATTGCCAGGATGAGCGTGCCCTATTACAAATACTCAAATGGTGAGAATGGGAAGATAATGATCAGGTCCAATCCTAGCCATAAGCCTATAATACTTGTCCTACAAGGAGGACTTGTAACAGACTGTCTACCCTTTTTAAACCTGTGAGTATTTTATGCGTATATTGTTTTGTGTCTTTGATGTATTTTCTATTAATTAAGTCTAATTAATAGATTAAATTAATAATTTAATTTAATGAAGAATTATTATGACTTTTTGAATATTTAATTATATTTAATTAATTGAGAAATTAATTAAATATAAAGAATTGAATTGAAAGATAAAAGTTTTAAGATTAAATTTAGAACATGATAATATTTATTTAATTTAATAATAATATATTTAGAGTTCATTTTTAAATAAATGCTAAATATTATTGTTATTTAAGTTAATAAATATTTATCAAATTAAACGTTCAAAATATATTAAAAAGGAAAAGATATTAAATTATGAATATGTTTTAAGTTCACATGAATAAGTTTAAAATATAGAAATTAATTTAAAAGATAAAAACATGTGAACTTGAATAAAAGTATTTTAATAAAGTACGCATGAGATTAAAATTATAAATTAACTTTAAAAGCAAAGTCAAAGTGGAAAGTTAAATAAAGTAATTTAACAATTCACTTAAAGTGCATGAAGGAATAATAAAAGAATATTTTAATTTAAAAAGGAAATTAATTGTGCATGAATGAATTAATTAAATGAGAGAGAATTAAATATTGGAGATAAAAGTTAAAGTTTAAATTTAGAACGTGATTATATTTATTTAATTTAATAATAATATATTTAGAGTGCATTTTTAAATAAATGCTAAATATTATTGTTATTTAAGTTAATAAATATTTTTATCAATTAAATTTCTGAAAATGAAATTAAAAGTGAAAAGATATTTAATTATCATAAAGATTATAGTTCGCATGATTTATGCATGAGTTGAAAATAAAAGAAATTAATTGAAAAGATTAAACATGTGAAAATTAATAAAGATATTTAATCGCATTAAGTGCGCATGAGATTTATAAGTTATAAATTGATTAAAATAGAAGTTGAGTGGAAATTAAATAAAGAGATTTAATAATCCATTTAACATGCATGAAAATATGAAAGATAAGAAAATAAAGGTTGATTTTAGAGTTAACAAGATTGATCAAGAGACGTCTCGGGTAAACGCACAATTAGTGCCCCGATTGTAGGAAGAGAACTCCTTATCAAAATTGGAGGGTTCATTTTTCAAGAGAGATTTTTGGGAGACAAGTTTGAGAACACACACAGGTTTTGGAGAGCAATTTAGAGGGTTTGGAAAAGAAGGAATTGTTTGTAGCTTGAGGGATTTTGCTTGCAGTAGAAATTTCATCCAGCTGTTAGAGATTTAGCATCAGTACGAGGTAGGTTTTGAAATCTCGTGAATGCAATTTTAATTGGAAATATCTATTTGCTTCGTGATTGTTGGGTGATTGAAATTTTGTTTATCATCTCGATTGTTTTCAAGATCTGATTGGTTAAAATTTGTCTCTCATTATTCATATAGAAGAATCATTGAGGAAATTAATTAAATCATGTAAGGTTTGAAGGAAAAGAAGATTTAAAATTAGAAATTCGAATGATTTGTTGTGTCTTCTCTACCATAATATATTTGCAGATAGTATTTAAAAGTAAAAAAATTAAATAATGAGAAGAAAGAAAGAGGTTTTATTTTATATATATAAATTCTTATTATTTTTAAAAGAAATATATTTAAAAATAATATTAATTTATTATAATGTATTTGGATTGTTTAAAATATTTTAATATATTTATATATTACTGAAAAAACGTTTGTTTGAAATTTAATAATTTTTAAAATTTTTACAAAAAAATAATATATAAAATTTATAGGGTGGGGACATACCCCCCCCCCCCCATACTTGCTGCCGGTAGAGTCTGCCGCGGCAACCGGTACCGCTGCTGCCGCAGGCAGCAGTACAACTGCTGCTGTGCGCAGCAGGGTACCTGCTGTTGTAGGTACCAGGCCGGCGGGCCTTTAAACACGCCGAAATTTATATATTTATATATATATTTTTTTTTTGTATAAATTTTAATGCGTTTTAAAATGTATTTAATAAATGTGATTTAATAATGTTTTATTAAATGATCTTTATTAATATTTAATAATTTAAATATTAATATATTTTAATGTAGTTTTCATAATTATTAATAGTTTTTAGTTAAATATTAATAAATTGATAATCAATGAAGATTTTAATATAAGTATTTAAATGAACAATTATTGATTAATTTAATTAATATTAGCTTAATTAAAGTTAATTAATAATGGACATTATTTGTTAAAATTGTAAAAATAGATTATTGATTTAATGGAAGATATTAATGAGGGTTTAATGATTTTAATAAAGTCGAATTTGTTTTATTTAAAATCATTAAGGATTGTTTTTATAACATAAATAAATAAATGATTATCCTTAGCTTAGTTATAAGGTAATTGAACAATCATTTAAATATAGAAATGGGTTAGTTAAAAAGGAATGATTGCGAAAACTTATTACCTCGAACATGTGTTTAACTAAAAATGAAACCTTATGTTCAACTTAACTACGTGAGTTCGATTAAGCCAAACATGAAACTTACTCTGAGTATCTGTATAGTTTTACTTGTACTTCCTATGCTTGAGATTTTGGCGTTGTTTAGATGTCGACCAGTCTAGGGTGTACACCAGAGGTTTTGTGAGATTTATTTTATACTATTGATGTGATTGGATGTCATGATGTGTTTTGACATTCATATTGGAGATTGTATTTATGAGTTTTCTTTGTGGAGCTTTTATGTGTACTTGGGTTTGGAGAACCAATTTGTTATCAGGTTGCCTGTTAAGGAACCGAGTTTGATCTTTATGGGTGTTGTGGTATAGGACACAACTATTTTTTTATGTGCTTAGGAGAGGTTGTCTAGGTACGTGACTTGGGAGTGGCTTGCATAGGGGTCCGGGACCCAAAGTGGTCAGTACCAGGGTAACCTAATGCAAGTTATGTAATAAGTGATAATCTAGTAATTAAAATTTATGGGGGGAAACACACTAAAAAGATAAGTTAGAGATTTTTGATCTACCCATGCCTTTAGTGCTTGTATAGACTAAGGATGGGAATGAGATGAGTGCCTCATCTTCTTGAGAGGGCTTTCTAGTTTCCATATGTGTGATGTTGAGGGTCCGGGGTTCAGAGTAACCAGTCCAGGGTAACTCAACGCTTGAGGGTTCGGGGTCTATTAAGAGATCAGTCCAGGGTAACTCAAGCAACCATGTGATGACACTCCCTAGTATGTAGCCTGAGTCTCCTCTATAGATTTTGTGTACCTCTGGTGGCGTATCTATTGTCGGATGTGTTTATTATGGTTATTTACTTTCATTGATGATGATTGGTGATTCATGAATGTTGTACTTTTAACATGTGGCTTTTGACTTGAGATGATTATCTTTCGTTGAATTTATCTTATGATCTTGGTATTTGGTTTATACTTGGTTTGTGTATGATGTTTGGTTATGTGGTGTCGGTATTGGATTGAGTGTTCTTACTTTTGGATTATTTTATCTTCTTTAGTAGCATGTGTTACCTTTGAGATAGTTGTGGCCTTTAGGAGTTCCATGCCTACGAATGTTTTATGTTTGATAGCCGTATGTGGATCGTTCTTTATCTTCCCTGCACGGTGGGAGTGGAAGCCTGACTCGATAACCACGCAGTCGGGAGGTAGTGTCTTCTTACCATTTGAGTTCCCCCTTCACATTGCCAGTTGTTGGATGTTCGTTGCAGAAGATGTACCTTTATCATTCTTATTTCTTATCTTACAGACTTCTTTTCAGATGATGTATATATGTTATCGTGTATTCTATTGTATAGTATCTATTTTCACATACCCTGCGACATGTGCAGTGGATGTTATTGATTGGATGTACTTTCATTGTATTGTTTATACTTATGCAATTGCTTATGCGATTATGTATCTGGTATTTCTTTATGATCATGAGACATTGTACTTGGAACTTAAACTAATTAATTTAAAAATTATTAAATGTGACTCAACGTAAAGGAACTCTTGAGGAATTGAAACTGTATCTATATTTGCATATGTGTATTTGATGTGTATGTTCATATTGCTTCCGCATTAATGTTATCTTGATGTTATTTAAACTTTAAAAAAAAAAAAAAGTTTAGTAAACATTGTAACATGTTAGGTTTATTTCTCTTGGGTTCCCGAGTGGGGCATTACATGATTGTCAAGTGTGAAGCAATGCATTTTTGGGCACAAAGTTGTTACTAGTTGGCCAAAAGTTGCCAAGTTGACCAAAGAGTGCTTGCTAAGAATAATGGCTCCAAAATGCTTAGAGTATGTGGAATTTATGTTATATGAGTTTTTGGGATGATTTTAAGGCATTCTTCCAAGGTTTGGGTCAAGTTTGTATGAAGAGAAGAAACTTTGTTCATATTGTCAAAAGGTTGTCATGACAACCTTTGCAACTTTGCAAAGATGCATGGCAACTTTTGACATGGTAGTTACATATCATTGAAATTATTTTCTTATGACATCAAACTATAGGAGAATGGAGAAAGGATTTAGTTAAGATTCCTCAAACCTATTGGAAAAGGTCGATTGAAGTTTTGAGAAGAAATCAATTGTAAATTGTACATTTTCTTGACGTAACCATTCTCTGTCAATATTGCAAGTGGAGAAGCTTGTGTTTTATGGGTAAAAATACAATATTTTTATTGTGATTAGTTAACATGGATAGTTCTTTCAATTTTCTAGTGTTTTTTTTTGCAAAGTTTTGATAAGTCAATTCAAATTATTTTGCTTCGTGCCAGTCCACTAGCTTGTACAGAGTAATTTCTGAATAAATGGGTCTATCTTCAATCCTCAAAATGGGAATTTCATGGAAATTTGAGGAAACCTAATGGAATCTATGAGCTTTCAAATACATCTTTTTTTAGATGTCAAATGACACAATTTTCTATCTTTGAGAGCTTTCCCTAGTGGATTTTGGTAGTAACTTGGCTAGGATCAACATTGTATCAGTGTATCAGTGAATTGAAATATGCAGGGGTGGATTGGTACATGCAATCCAAAAGAACAAAGAATTTTATTGGAGACTAAAGAATTCCTAAAATGAGTGACATGAATTTTTTAATCCATTTGATCAATATTTTCCTTTTGAATGGTGAAAATTATGCACACCCTTAGTAAATTGGCGTAGTTTGGAAAAGGGGTTGTATGAACAAGTTGAAAACCCCAAACCTTAAAAATCCTTTAGTGCATACAAAAGGGTATATGGATAAGTGATTTGGTTTGGGTCTCTCTTGTGAGTTTTGTAAGACATTTGCCAAAAACCTAGTTCAAAGACCTAATTATGCCTAATAGGGATCCAAGGCCTGCAAAATGAAAACTAGTAAATTGATAGGAAATCTAAGTCAAGAGCTTGTAAATGGATTCAAATGGAGTTAGAATAGATAGTGTAAAAGCCAAAAAATCCTACAAAGTGCTTGAACCAACTATGGTGATGGGTGAGGTGAACTTACTCTAATTAGTTCAAAGAGTTAGATTTAGTTTTCATTGGTAGAGAGGTCCTTGTATGAAGGAGAAAAAGAGAGTGAGTTCTCCAAGAGATAGGGGTTAGAGAGTACAACCCTAGAAGGTTAAAGAAGTGACCTAGTAAGTAGTCTAGTTGACTCAAGGATAGGAGCATTCCTATAAAATCAGTATTAGAGCCATCAAAAGATTTGGGAAAGTGTATAGTACATGTCAGAGTTAGTAGGAGAGTCAACCATGGTGAAAAATTAAGAGCTGGTCAAGAAAATACTAGATGAGGAGGAGTAGAATAAAATCCTTAGACAAATGTTGGTAACCGTAGAAAGTAAGTTCAGTGAAGTTGAGCTAAAGATGTAATAAGTAAGTGAGGAAGTTAAATAAATAGAAGAGAAAGTGAGAAAACTGGTAGTAGAAGATAAGTTCCTTGAACTAGACCCTGTGCTACATGAAGATCCCTTTCTCAAAGCCATTAAAGCCTTAGTTGGAAAGTCACTTGAGGGAATACCTCTTTTCAATGGAAATATTGAACCAAAGGTAGCTATGGAGTGGATAGAATGTTTGGAGAACCATTTTCAATGTGAGAGTGTAAGTGAGGTTCAGAAGGTGAAGGTGCAAAAGTTAGTAATAAGAGGATTGGTTTTAACATGGTGGTTTACATAAGTAGAGAGGGAACAAGAAGGAAAGAATCCCATAGCTACATGGAAGTACATTGTAGATAAGGTAAAATAAACCTATTTAATAGAAGATTATGAGATACAAATACACAAAAAGAGGGAAAATATAAGAAAAATACACCAATGAATTCCAAAAGTTGTTCCTAAGGTCTAAGGCTATAATAGGATAAATGAATCAAGGTAGCTAGGTATAAGAATGGGTTAAGATAGAGTATACAAGAGGAAATAATCCTCTTGAGCCCTACTAGAATCCATAAACTAGTTGTCAAGGTGGAAAAAAGGAGTAAAAATAAACAAGACTCAAGTAGAAGGGGTAGAGGTAGAGGAAAATATACTAGAGGTCATAGAGGAAGCTATGGTGGAAGATGAAATGACACAAGAACCCAAGGAGAATCTAAGCTAAGAGAACAATGTGGTGAATCCAATGGTAGAGAGAGTTGTAGTAGAGGAAGAGGTCCTAATAGAAGTAGTAGAAGAAGATTTAGAGGCTCTAGTAGATGTTCTTATGTTTCCAATATGAAGTGTTATAAATGTAACTACTTGGGTCATTCTAGTTATAGGTTCCATAAAATAGAATCTTCTTCCCAAGTAGATAAGAGGAAAAATTATGTGAAAGAAGACACTAGTAGTGTCAAGTCTTTTGGGGTGAATCTTGCTTCATAGGTTGGAGATAATTTGATGATTTGAATATCCTCATCAAGGAACTAGCCAAGGAGGAGGCAAAAAAAAAGGAGGTCTATTTTCAAAGTCAAATGAAAGATACTTGGCAAGGTATGGGATGTAATCCTAGTCTTAAGGTCAATTGATAGCATAATCCTATAGGAGAAAGTAACCAAGCTAGGATTGACTAGGATACCTCATAGTCATCCTTATAGGGTTACATGGTTGAAAAAAGGGCAACATGTCTTAGTCAATGAACAAGCATGGGTGCGATTCACAATAGATGGTTGTACTGACAAGGTTCTATGTGATGTGCTACCTATGGATGCATTCCATTTGTTATTACGCAAGCCATAGAAATTTGATCAAAAGGCCATGCAAAATGGTGAGAAAATTTCATATTTATTTTAGAAGGATGGACTATCCTACAAAATTCAATCTTTGGTGCATGGAGAAGAGATAAAAGCTAGTTGTCCTAATGTATTTTTGGTTGGATAAAAATAGTTCCCTAATGACCTCGATGAGGAAGATGGAGTGGGATTTTCTCTCATTATAAAGCCTAAAGAAGAATAGAAAATTAAAAAATCACCTTTACCTTCAGATGCATAACAACACTTCGATCAATTTAAAGACATTATCAGTGATGGAGCACTAGCCACATTACCTCCACAAATATTCCTTTCTTATTTTAGGGGCATTATTACCGAACAAAATAGCTTATAAAATGACCCCTGAAAATAATAAGGAAGTGGCTAAGAAAGTTCAAGAGTTAATTGATCAAGGATTAATGAGGAAAAGTATAAGTCCATGTGTAGTTCCATTCATAGTAGCATCCAAGTAGGGAGGTAACTAGAGATTATGCCCTAATTTAATAGCAATCACTATGATAACAATCATTTATAGGTTCCCAATTCCAAGAATTGAAGATTAAAAATATTGTCTCAGAGGAGCACAATATTTCACAAACATAGACATGAAGAGTGGTTACCATCAAATCAAAATCAAAGAAGGAGATGAGTAGAAAACAACTTTCATAGATTGTATCAGTGAATTGAAACATGCAGGGGTGGATTGACACATGTGATCCAAAGGTACAAAGAAGTTATTTGGATGATATGTAATCCCTTGAAGGAGTGGCAAGAATTGTTAAATTCATTTGAGCAAGATTTCCCTTTGTAACAATGAAAATAGAGTTAACCCTTAGTAAATTCTAGTCTAATTTGGGAAAGGGGCTGTATGAACAAGTTGTGAACTCCAAACCCTAAAAATACTTGAGTGCATCCAAAAGGGTATCTCAATTAGTGAGTTTTTTTTCTCTTTTGTGTTTGTGAGATAGTTTCTAAAAACATAGTTCAAAGACCTAATTATGCCTAATAGGGCTTGAAGGCCTAACATAAGGAAACTAGGAAATTGATAGGTAATCTAAGTAAAGATCTTGTAAAATGGGGTCAAATGGAGTTGAAATAGATAGTGTGAAAGCCAAACATTCTTGCAAAGTATTTGAAGCAACCATGGCGATGGGTGAGGTCAACTTACTCTAGTTAGTTCAAGGAGTTAGGTTGAGTTTTCATAGGTAGATAGGCCCTTGTGCAAAGGAGAAAAAAGAGTGAGATCTCCAAGACACAAGGGTTAGAGATTATAAACCTAGAAGGTAAAAGAAGTGACCTAAGAAGGAATCTAGTTAACTGAAGGATTGGATCCTCCCTATTTGTATTATATGTTACCTTATTATTAGGTATCATATAATATATTGATGGATAAATTAGTATTACTTTAGCATTGTCATGTATCTAGCCATGAGAGATGCTCATATGTCAAGGAAGCAAATTTTAATGTTAGGTAATAAGAAACAAAATACATCTTCATCAACTATAGTATTGGTGTGAAGAATGAGAAATCATTTTTTAAATTTATTTCCTAGATAACCTTGAAAATACATATTGACCTATCACATATCACAAAGTCATGAAAGATTCTCCATGCACTCGTATTTTTTATTTATAGAGGCTCCATCTACTGATGACCTAGATGAACAAGAGAATGGAGTAAAATGTCTCAACCTTTTAAAACAATAGTTATGATCACAATTGACTATATAATAAACAAATTAAAATGGAAACTAGCTACTACTTATCACCGCAAAATAGATAACATGGCTATACATACATGCATACATACATAAATATGTGTGTGTGTACATATATGTATATATATACACATATATACACACATATATGAATATATATATATATAAATATATACACACACATATACATATATATACACACATATACATACATATATATACATATATATTATATATGTATATATATATATATGTATGTATATACATATATATACATATATATGTATATATATATATGTATGTATATACATATATATACATATACACATATATGTATATATACATATATATATATATACATATATACATATATACATATATGTATATATACATATATATACATATATACATATATGTATATATACATATATGTATGTATATATATGTGTGTGTGTGTGTGTGTGTATATACGCATGTATATGTATATATAAAGTAGTTTTGTGAATGTTTCTTTATTGCTGTAGTTTTTATGATATCATGAATGTATATCTAGATTGAAGAATAAAAAGAGCCAATATGTAATTTAACTAAGAGCTCATTAGACATGGTAACACAAAAGTCATCCTTGGTGGTTATTTATTTGAGCTCTAGAGATTGAGGTTAAAGCCATCAATTTTTTGTTTTTTACCAACAAGATGGCGTAAGAAAAGGTGCTATGTCGAATAACCCCTTGGCACATGAGTTTTTAATGTTATTTTTTATTTTATTTCTTTTTCAAGAATAGGTATGTATGGTATAGAGAAATACTTTGAGGTGCACTCTCAAGTAAAAGTTAACTAGAATATCATTCAATATGACATGTTGGTAAGCTATTTGGTTCCAAAAAGATGTATGTTGGGATGAAAGTTCTTAGAAATGTTTAGATAGATAGGACATAGAGAGGAGCCTCAAAGAGCTAAACGGAAAACATTCACATATAATTTTACTAGCAAACATTTTCATATAACTTTACAGTTAAAAAAATGTCAATAATTGAATTGAATTATATATTTTATATTAAAAGATAAATAATAACTTTTCTATTGACTATATCATATTCTCTTTAAATTATTAAAATCACTAAAAATACTAAGATTGTTTTTCAATTTTTGTTAACTTTTATATAAGTATTGACTAAAATAATGTAATAGATGCGCATTACTATTCTTGGTATACTATAAATTACCCTACTATTCCTTAATAGAAACTAGTAATAAAAAAATTAGAAAGACATGTAACCTCTAATATTATATTTTATTTTTTGATGGAGGGTTCAGACTAGCGAGGCAACCTAGTGAGGCACGAAGCCTGCAAGCTACCAACTAATGAAGACCACCACATAGACTTTTTAGGGACCTGATATGGGCCCACTTGTGCCTGAAACCTCTTCGGCTTAGAGCCAAAGATTGAGGGGCATCCACGCCATCAAAATCACCCAGGGCATGAACCTAGCCTCATCCCTTATGATGTCATAGCCTTGCACTCAACAAGACTTGATCCCTAGTGGGCTCTTTGTGAGCCATTCAACTTCACCAGTAGACCAAGGGCCCATTGACAATATAATATAAATTTGAAAAAGGACCCTTCCAAAGTTAAATGAGTGTGAAAATCAAATCCTAACCTAAAAACACTGTGATAAAAATTTACATACCCAACAAATTTACAAAATGTTGGTTTTTCACCTAATTCATTTGACCCATTAGCCTTTTATCAGTAGGTACAATTACGAATATCATGATATCGCTAAGACTTGTATGAAAGATGGAAAAGAAACCCAAAATCTACTTGGTGATGAAACTGAGAACCATATTTGTAGTTGTCAAATGTCTTGTGGAAAATATTATCTTTCATGATTATAGCCAAGTTTTCTTTGCAAGATGGATTATAAAGTTAGTCCAATTGGGAATGGATTCCAATAAATGGTTTTGAATGTAAAAAGGGAAAGGAATCCAAGGGCAAAGAATGGAAAGCAAGGAAGTGAGACCATTGATTTACTTCACTCTGGTCAAAGATTGTCCTTTTCTTTCTTCTCAACAACACTACTATAGATGAACAATGGTGCATTTTGTGTTTATTCCCCACCTTTTTCCTAGTTCAAAAATATGAACACAAAATAAATTGGAGGAACTAGCTAAATAACTAAATATTTGAAGCCAGTGTCATTACTTCCATCAGCTCTCTGTTCGCAACAAAAGGACCTTTGACCTTTGACATTATGAATTTTCAATTCATACCCATCGCACATGGGTCAGTAAAAGTGGTAGGTTTGTGGTCTTTTTAAATAATTGTACAAAAAGGACAGTTTTAATTAATTGAAACTATAAATGGTAAATTTTTCTTTTCAAACTTTTCAATGGGACTGGCTAATCTCCAGACAAAATGCACTTAAAACAAAAAAAGACAAACGTATTTTTTTTCTTCAGATTCACAAAAACACAGTGGATATTTTTCCAAAGTTTTTGTAATTTTTTATCACAAAATATGTAGATCATGATGATCAAATGCTGAAATTTTCAAAAAAACTTACCGTGTTTTCAATTTTTAAAAATTTGGTCAATAGTACATTTTGTAGGGAGGATAGTTGGGTCCCTTTTCAATTTTTGCTACAATAATTAATTTACATAAAAAAAAATTCTCTTGTAAGTATATTCTATAATAATGATGAAGAAAAATGTAAATTTATATGAAGTTGAAAATAATGTTAATATAAATTTAGGCAAAAGCCTACAACGCAACGGTAACTTGTGAGCCTCTCATGTGGGAGGTCTTGGGTTCGAATCTACCTTCGCTTAACATATAATAATAATTAATTCCAACAAATAATAATTAATCTAGGCTTCGGCCTATATTGATTAAAAAAAATGTTAATATAAATTAATTTTGATTTGGAAGAATTTGATTTAAATAGATGTGCTTCTAATTTAATTTAATTATTAAAAAATATTAAATTTAAAATAGAGCTTAAGCATAAAAAATTGAATAAAGAATAAGTGTTACAGTATGTTTTACACTTTAAATATAATGTCGATTATATACAAATATAAATTTATAATAGAGATTTTTGGATTCGATAAATTGAAAGAAGAACAAGTGCCACATAGTGGCTAATACCTATTATTTAATTCTAATAGTTCTTTTTTGGTTTTTTAAAAATAAAGATTTGATCGGTAAGAGGCCAAAGCCAAGATTCATTATTATTTTGTGATGTGATCAATTATTATTAATATTAAGATTGTGTAGAGTCAAACCCAAGACCTCTCGGATAAGAGGCTCACAATTTACCATTGTGTTGTAGGCTCTTGCCTCTTTCATTCTAATAGTTGTATATTAGCCAAATTATATATTATTAAATTCATGAAATAATATAGTTTATTAAAAAAAAAAAAATCAATATACCAAAATACAATAAAATCAAATACAAATCATTTTACTATCTAATATCAAATTTTTATATTAAAATATCATAATTTTATTTGTCCAATTATTCATAAAGATATATCAATAGTAAATAATTAAATTATAAATGAAAATGTTTAAAATTATAAAAATGTCTTTAATTACCAATAGAAACAAATTGAATGTCCCATTTCAATAAATATGAAAAATAAATTTAAAAAAAGTAAGAAAAGCTCATTCTTGTTTTACATTTTAATATTAATTTTAATTTAGTTATAATTAATAAAAATGTAAATATTATACATGTGTTGTAAATATGTTTTTTTAGATTGGTAAAAGACCGAAGCCTTTATATTGTATTAGATAAAATAAAAGTTACATTGTTCTCCATTCAAATGGGCACTAGTAGGAAAGAACTAAGCAAGAAAACCTCCAGTCTTGCCCGAGACTGAAGTCTTATATTATATAGATTTTCAAACGGGCATACCCCAGTATACTTAATAGTTATTATATCTTACTTTTTCTGTTTTAATAGATATTGCTTGACCAGAGAGATTGTTACTGCATTAATCAATTTCTGATAAATATTGTTGATCGACACTATTGCCAAATGTTCCTCCTGAGATAATGTTTCAAAACTTGCCTGCAGAACAAAGAAGAATTTCTTTCCACAAGGTGTCAGTAATATTAGTTCAGAAAAGAGTATGATAAAGATGAAATAGAGTTAAGAAACCTTCTCTATAATAAACTTTAACGCTTTAAAAATAAAAAATAAAAATCTATATATTCTTGAGATTTGTTAAGGTTCCAGTTAATTTCCATTTGTCTAATTTAGTTTTAATGTTCTTTGATAATTTGCACTTTGACAACACTGATATGCAAATAAGCCTAGCTTACAGAGCTGAGGAGATTTAAGGAGTGATAAGGCATTCCTGTATTCTTTTATTGGTTATTTACTTTAATTTCTTAGTGTGTTTCCATAGATGTTTCATTCAAATTTTATATATTTTAATCTAATTCGGATAGCTCTTGTTTAGACTAAGAGCAAAAATTATCCCCGTGGTTTTTTAGATGAAGCCTTGTGATCTCCAGCACATATAAATGTGAGTATATGCTAAGGCCTTCATTAACTATCAGGATAAAGGCAGATATGTGGAGAAGCTCAAAGAGTGGAGGGAAGCACTTAAACGGTATACTAGATGTGCATTATGTTATGGTAGTTCCCTGAAAATTTTTTATAACCTTAAGTTTTAAGTAAGTGTATTTTCTATAATAGGTACCTTCCAATTTAAGAGAGATGTAGATTCATAGCACCTTTCTTGAAGAATTTCAAAATTTGTGGTGCTTGCTAAGTGAGTAATCATCCACATCAATAGGCCAATGTCCATGAAACATAATCAAGTAATGCAATCCCATTACATCTAATTCATCATCATTTGATTCATCATGAAATATAATGACATGCACATATAACATCATCAATATAATAATTAATATTTAATCATCACTATGCATCTAAATGCTTGCAAAAGTTGGCATCCAAATGTATTTACATCATAATGCATCATTTAGCTCAAAATTAACGACATATATCCAACCGATATGATCAATAAATAAATGATATAAAGGCCACATAGTCAAATGTATCAGGTAACATTGACTTGAAGTTCTTCATCATTAGATAATAAAATAAAATTCCAATCAGACATATTGACCAAAGGTGACATATTGACTGGAAGTCTCCATCTAACAACATATCAACTAGGAGTCCAAAACAGACAACTCAAGGTGACCAAATCATCGATTGTCATTCATCGACCAAGTTGACTAAATAAAATGAGTCAATGACTTTCTATAATGTGGAAGTCACAGGCATGGTGGATCATCACATACACATAACACCAATGCAAAAGTATTATCAAAAGTAGATAAAAGAGGGATCTATACATACCCTTTTACATTCTCATAGGAAGACCGCATTTTCATACACTTGCCACATAGTCCAAAAATTCAAGTCAAGTTAGTCAAAAGTCGACTACACATAGTTAAATGAACAAGTGGATACAATATCTTCCAATTAACTATGCAACTTCATTCTAGTTTCTAATTTACATGTCAAAATGATAGATACATTAATAATAATATTTTATATAAGCCAATTATTGACCAAATTGTCAAACAGAGATTATCATCACATGAATATGCCATATGCCATAAATGAATATACTCAAGAAGTTGACCAACATGTCAAAATTTATTTCAATGTATGTAAGAACCATGTGCTACTAAGCAATTGTCACATCATTAATTGCAAGAATACATAAATAATCAAGCGAACCCCTAGTTCGCATAGTCAACAATTATTTCATTAACCATAATAAAAGATTAACAAATAACTATCCATTTAATAATGGAACACACAACATTATCCAAGGATGCTGACCTACATGTCATCCATCCATCAAAATCCATGATTGGATAAATACATGAAGTACAATTTAAAACATTAGACCTCAATGGGCATCATAGAAAATGTCAACCTACACATCAGAAATGGAATAATAAGCACATCATACAAGTGAAATGCCATCCACCATATGATATGTACCATTAAATAAATCATCTAGGTATTCTTACCAATCACCTGCAAGGATCAGCAAATCCAATTTTTATCCATTTAGTGACCTTAGGCCCTCAAGACCATCTCATCACCACAATGTGCTTAATCAACATATAAGCACAAGTTGTGATGTATGGCCTTCACGCCATTCAATCATCACATAAAATATGGTTCAGGTGCTTTCCTACCCAACCATGAAGCCTTACACTTCCTTAGGATCCTACCTAACTTGTAAAATACCCAACCCTGTAATGCCCAAATATTACCAATAAGCATTTTCTTGGGATCCTACCTAACTCATAGAATTACCCAACACAGAAATGCCCTAGTAATACAAAAGGTGCTTTCTTGGAATCCCACCTAACACATAGAATTCCCAACTATGGAATGCCCATATAGTAGCAAAGATAGGAGGTATCTGGTGCAACCATGAAACATACTACCTCATAGATATGTCTAACCCCACATATGCCTATATAGCCATAATCATGGATGTGGCAGGGAGATGAAACAAGGGCAACATAGCTTTGGCCAAAGCATTTTGTAGTGTCAGTATTACATTGGAAGGTAGAAAGCATCACTTGTACCCCTCCCTGTTTGTCCACATTCGACACCCACACTCGAAGGTAAGCTTTCCAAAATAAAATAAAATAAAATAAATGCAAAAGGAAGAATGGCATGTTCTTCACAATCTACTCCTTTCAACATCCTATCAATGTTCCACACTAAACATGATAGATGACATCACTTTCAAATCACAGGACTAGCATCATAAAAAATACACACATGCCCTAGCCACCTCAAGATCAAGGAAATCTTGAAAAAAACATTAATAATTCTCAAATCAAAGTCCTCGAAGGAGGCATAAAACCAATAAAATAAAAGTGAACAAGAGTCACAATAAGTAGGTCACATAAGAAAATGGTGGCTTGGTGGTCATGGTGAACATAATATTTCAAGCTAGTCCTTCATCACATCTAAGTTTAAGAAAACTGAACATAATCAAATGGAAACCCAATTCACATAAGGCACAATGACTCTCACTGGTCACCAAGAGGGAGTAGATGTTTAATGACACCTTGCGTCCAAGGGCTGCTAAGAACATAACCAAACTTCACATGCATCACATGCAATTTATCTTGATTATCAAACATTTCTAAATGCACAATGAAACATGGAATAATTTTTCAAATGAAATCCATGTTCTTCCTATTATTATTCTAGGTTACTCAATAAACTGAATAAATCGGGCTTAAACATGCAATTTTAACTCAAAATCATGACATGCATAAGGAGCATCATATCCTTCTATGTCAAAAGTAATCATAACTGCTCAAAGACACAACATGCAACCCATCTCACCAACTCATACAACATAAAGTAAATAAGTTGACTTACATGACTTATAGTTGTGTGTCTACCATAATGAACTCAAGGCCTGAGTGTGGAACCAACAACTCTGATACCATATGTAAAGACTGTCCCTGCAAAACAAATGCCACATCAACAATCTCCATAAAATGCAAAAAATTCAACTAGAGTCAAAGTATTTTGAATATTGACCAGTCAACATTAGTTGATTAACTATCATTAACTTTAACAAAAATGATACATATACATATATGCTCAAATTTAAAAGAAACCATAATTTCATTACTAGAATAGTGAGATGTGCCGATTATGTCGATCATGTTGATAGAAGCTCAAGAACCTGTCTAAGAACACAAGGGCGAGAATATTGTAGGAGTGCTTCACCACCCTACCACAAAGCTTTTAAGCTTCTGTAGAATCTTTTTTGACATGAAAGATACCCAGCCCGACAACAAGGAAGACTAACCAGGTAAAACCAAGAGAAGTAATGGAATTGTGCAATATATTGTTTATAACATATTCATAAAATCTCCAACCATCATGAAAACACAGTGGATTTTTTTCCAAAGTTTTTGTTATTTTTTATCACAAAATATGTAGATTGTGGCGATCAAATGCTGAAATTTTCAAAAAGAAAATCACTGTGTTTTCAAGTTTTAAAAATTTCGTAAACAGTGCATTTTGTAGGGAGGATAGTCGGGTCCCTTTTCATTTTATGCTACACTAATTAATTTACATTAAAAAAATTTCTCTTGTAAGTATCTTCTATAATAATGATGAAGAAAAATGTAAATTTATATGAAGTTGAAAATAATGTTAATATAAAAACAACCTTTGAGTCTTGATTGTTTTTTATTCTTGTCTTGATTGTAGAGAAAACAATGAAGCTCTAATGATGGCAAACAAAAGCAGACACGCGAAATCCTTCAGAGGAGCAAGCAAATCCATCTTGGTGAACACAAGTAGATGGGAAAAGAAATCTAAATGGGTAAACAGGGAGCGAAATGTTTACAGAAGCCTTGGGAAACAAATTTTCTAGAGACATGTTAAAGATTGCTTTCCCTTTAACTCCCATTCTGCCCTAGAAACCTACAATAGTTTTTCCATTCTTGCTGAGGTAGATAACTATAGGGATTTGAATTATGGAAAAGCTCTCCCATAGTAGGATGAAGGCGCCAGAATGCACTTGGAATACGCGATTAGTAATACCACTAACAAACTTTATAGTGCAGAGTCGCTGGTTAGGTTTCCTTCTCATGCATTTTTCACTGTAGAGAGCTTAAATCAGCATATCAAGGTTTTCAATATGACCAAATATGCTTCTCCACTCATTTGCACTGCATTACACATCTCAGCTGAAATAGATACGGCTTCATGTCAACCCTCATGTCGGGCTAATCTTTCAGCTGCGGACATATCCAATGATTCACATCCAGAACCCTACATTCCCCCATTCCGAAGATTTGTCAAGAAAAGTTACGAAAGTATGACAAAACCCGCAATGAAGATACAGGTAACACCATTTTGATCCCGAGTGAAGAATGCGAAGAGGCATGGCAGGAATGCAAGAACCTTAGAATTTTTGAAATTTGGACCGGAGCTAGAGAAGAAAACTTTTTTCTGTCCAATTGGCTGGAAGAAAATTGCCGGGGCCAAGTAAGTATCTCTTTCTTTGGGAATAATGTTCTTTATTTAAATTGCTTTGATAAGATAGTTAGAAATGAATTTATCAATGTCTAAGAATGTTGGTTCAATGGTCACTATGTCAAATTTATTGAGTGGTCTCCAAATTTTAAATTAGTAGATGTAGATATTGAATGCTCCATCTGGTTTAATATTCGATCCTTACCACCTGAATTAAATTAGATCAAAATCCTTAAACAGATTGGGTCAACCTTAGGAGAGTTTGTAAGAATTGATGCGATGTTTGAGTTTGATAACAATGTTAAATTATTAATCAACACTAAATTAAATCAAGAGCCTACAATTCACAGAAATGTAAGAACAAACATGGCACTCTATAAGTTGAATCTTCATAAATACAAAGGTGTAATCTCAGAAATTATCAAAATAGAAGATCATAATTGCATGGGATTCCAGAATATTCCTCTCACTTCAGATTTTTGAACCAAGTTTCCAACAGTCTTCAATCGGAGAAACAAGATGGGCATTAAATATGCAAATTTTGAATCCTTTTCTCAGCCTAAAGACAATAGCAGGGCCTGGATGGACTCTTCAATATTAGAAGTAGGAATATAAGGAGAGGATAAAGGACTTCAAGCACTTTGTGACAGGAGAAAATCCATTATTGTTAATAAAGGTTCACCAGAATTATGTCAAAAGAAAGAGAGGGCGAGAACACATAAAGCTAAGAAGAGAGAATCTAAATCCTCGAAACAATGGACTAAGTGTGAGAAAGAGAAGGTGATGACAGACAAAGAGGAAAGGACACAGGTGAATCAGAATGAGACAACAAGTAGCGCCAGGGGAGTTCTAATAGTTTCCCCTTCCAATACGGCTCATAAAAGAGATATAGATCAAAACAAGGAAGTATTAAGCAAGATAAGAGAGGCAGATACAAGTGCAGAGGAATCAGGAGAGTTTCGAGTCAGGGCATCAGAGTTCTCAGAGAATACTGATTTAGTTGAGGTAGAAAACTCTCTACTATTTGCTTCATGAAAGATTGGGGTGGAGTATTATTCAGCTAAAGTGGAAAGATAGGATTTTCAGCAATAGGCTTCAGATAGCAATCAGTCAGATAAGCAGGTGATGGGCAAAGATTCAGGAGGCTCTATTGTTAATGACGAAGCTTTCAATCTCATAGAGGAAACACCTAAAATGGAGCAGTGTCAGTTGGAGGTCTCAAAAGAATCTACTCCCAGCAAAGAAGTTTCTATTAGATCTTCTAAGTTTTGGCAGACTCCATCAGCTTCAGCTTACTGACCATTTACTCCAGCAGTCAGCCCCAAAACAGAGGATTGTAATGCAAAGAGGGCAGAACACTCCTTATTAATAGAAGTGCAAAACTTCCTAAATAAGGATGCTATTGTGGATTCAGAAGTGGAAAATTTGAAATCAGAAGAGGAGAATCTAGATTTATTATCTAATGAATTAGTCAGGGTATTTTGCTTCGAGAATATTGATAGTAGTTCAGAATCCCAGAAGGAAGAATTAATTCAAAATATTCTTAAATTGAGAGGCATCAATTATACTTATGAAGATTTAAGGCTTTTGAACATAGAAGTAGAGGATAACATCCAGGGGTAGAATCAGACCAATGGTAACGTAGTAGTTGCAGAACAAAAAGATAAAGGGGATGATATAAACAATGTAAACGGATTAGACTTCGAAGTTGAATATCAGCCGAGCATTATAAATCAGATCATCAAAGAACTTGAAAAAGAAGATATAGAGGGAAAGGCTGTCAACAAGAATCCTATTACTCAGATTGCAGAAAAAGATTTAGAGCATCTTGGGATCCAGATGAATCAGGAAGGACTGAGCTCTCCCAAATATGGCAAAATGAAAGGTAAAAGAGGCAGAAGATCACTAAAAGAACTTAGGGAAGCAGATGGACTCAACAGAGAACAACAAAAGATAGATCAGATACTTAACAATGGGAAGGGGAAGTGCCTTCCTAAGGATCGATGAAGATCACTACATGGAATGCTAGGGGCTTAAATGCCCCTAGCAAGAAAAGGTTACTAAAAAAAATTTTAAATCTTTTGAATCCGAAATCATTTTAGTGCAGGAAACAAAATTAAATAAGGTAGACAGTATAAAGTTAGATAAGATGCTAGGTCTATGAGGTTCCATCTTCCAAGAATCAGTGGGTGTGTTAGGAGGTCTAGGAATTTTTTTGAACCCTAGGAAGGTATCCCTAGTTAATTTAAAATGTAGTAACAACTAGATCAGTATTATGTCCAGAGTCTTATATCAAATCTGCAGTTTACTTTAATTAATGTTTATGGTACAATTAGTTATTTTTTAGAAAAAAAGCTATTTGGGAAGAAATTAGTGCTTTTATAAATAGCTTTAAAGATAGATCTTTCATGGTAGGAGGAGATTTTAACACTATTTTAGATATGTTTGAAAAAGTAAGTGGTATTCAACATCTCTCGCAATCGCCATTAGATTCTTAAATATGGTGCGATAAACATAGTATGATTGACATTCCTATTAATAATGGGAATTTTACATGGAATAATAGGAGGAAAGATTTCGCATATATTGCTGAAAAATTGGATATGTTTTTTTATAATAGGTGATCTAGATGCAAATAATCTTAATTTTCAATCTTCTATTTTGCCAATTGTTGGGTCTGATCACTTCCTAGTTTGATTAGAATTTATAGAGCCAACAAAACCCGCTAAGAACCCTTTTAAATGTGAAAAAATGGGGTTCCTTGATCCTAATTTCATTGAGAATATCAAAGAATGGTGGGCACAAGATAATGTTGTAGGCTACAAGATGTACATTTTCGTCTCCAAAATGAAGATGCTCAAAGAACAGATTTTAAGATGGAACAGAGAACATTTGAATAATATTTTTAAAGAAAAAATAGATATACAAAATAGGCTAAAAAAACTTAATTCAGAAATTATTAAGAAAGGCATGAATAATGAAAACTTTTTGTTAGAAAAAGAATTACTTGCTAAACAGGAGGATATATTATCCAAAGAAGAAATATTTTAGAGACAAAAGTCAAGGGAAAAGTGGCTAGATGAAGGGTATCGCAATACAAAATATTTCCATAATTCCACTCTATATAATATATCAAGGAGTAAAATTACATGCATTAAAAATCACTTGGGTATACATATGGAGAAACCAAGTGAAATTGCGAACACTATAGTTACATAATTCCAGGATCTATTAAATAATTACGAAGGTTCGAATAGAGAGGCGCAAGATAAAATGCTCAAATTTATCCCCAAATTAATCTCAACAGAGGATAATATGGTTTTAAATAAACCTATAACTCTGGAAGAGGTAAGATTGGTATTATTTAATATGAATATGGATAAATCTCCTGGTCCTGATGGTTTTTAGGCCTTCTTCTTTCAGAAATGTTGGGATATCATTGGGGAAGATTTGTGGAAAGCCATTGAGGCATCGAGGAATGGTGGGGCTCTACTATCAAAAATCAATCATTCTTTTCTTATGTTGATCCCCAAAAAGAATGAGCTTGAAACAACAAGAGATTTCAAGCCTATCACCCTTTGTAACACGGTCTATAAGATCTTCTCCAAGATTCTAGCAAATAGGCTTAAAGGTTTCCTCCCAAAGCTAATTTCTGAGGAACAAATGGGTTTTGTTCTTGGTAGATCTATTCTTGATGTCATTCTTACAATCCGGGAAAGTATACACTCTGCTTGCAAGAACAAAGAGCCATGTATGTTTATGAAGCTAGATATCCAAAAAGCTTATGACATGGTTGACTGACGATTCTTGTGTAAGGTTCTTGAAGCTTTTGGATTCTCCTATCAATGGATTAATCTCATTTTTAAATTTATTTCTAATCCCAAAATTTTAGTATTGATTAATGGGACACCTAAAGGTTGTTTTGAAATCTTGAGGGGTATTAGACAAGGAGACCCGTTATCCCCATCCCTCTTCATCATTATGGCAGAAGCATTTGGGAGAGTTGTGTCTAATGCTTACTTTAATCAGAAGATTTCCAGTATTACTGTTGCGAGAAACATGCCCAATATCACATATCAACAATACAAAAATGATACTATATTGCCTGGCAAAAGTATAGTTTTGGAGGC
The DNA here is from genome assembly GCA_028749045.1 of Cupressus sempervirens. Classification (NCBI taxonomy): domain Eukaryota; kingdom Viridiplantae; phylum Streptophyta; class Pinopsida; order Cupressales; family Cupressaceae; genus Cupressus; species Cupressus sempervirens. The sequence continues at coordinate 25,896,722 of CM053789.1, forward strand.
CTCGAGATTTAAAGTCATCATAAAATCTTGTATGTTGGCATCCAGTCAAAAAGTTAATAAGGTCAAATCTGAAATCTATTTTTAAAAAACTAAAATAGAAATAGAAGACTAGATTTGCAAGCTAATGGGTTATAAAAAAGGTCATTTTCCTTGTAAATATCTGGGCATTGATCTAGAGAAGGGTGTAAAATCTGGTAAGGTTTGGCTCAACACCCTTGAAAAAATGGACACTGGGATTGGTAGATGGAAAGATAAATGGCTCTCTAAAGTAGAAAAGATTACTAAAATTAGTTCGGTTTTATCTTCCATTCCCATTTATCCTCTTTCCTACCTCCCTATCTCTAAAAGCTATTGTCTTAAATTTGAAGCCAAACTGAGGAATTTTCTTTGGAAAGATTGTGATGAAGACAAGAAATTGGCATTGATCAAATGGGAAAACATTTGTAAACCTAAAGATATGGGTGGTCTTAGGATCAAGAATTTGGAATGGCATAATGAAGCCCTAGGAGCAAAATTAATTTGGCATCTTTTTAAAGAAAGAGACCACAAATGGGCAAAGATCATATATAATAAATATCTAAATGCAGATGGTCCTCTTTTGATTTTTAGAATGAAGAATCCTCCAAAAGGATTAGAAAGCTGAAATTTTATGCTGAAGTGTCATAATCTAATTTGCAAATTTCTTACATGGGATGTCAGTTTAGGCAATGAAGCCTTATTCTGGGAGGACTACTAGGATGGGCACCCTCCTATTATCTCTAGGCACTTCCCTAAGGATCTCAAGGAAAAATTAGTCTCTCTTTGGGGTACTAAAGTTAGTAACTATAAAGAAAAAATCACTTTAGAAGGTATTAACAGATGGGTCTGGAAATCTTTGGATGGGGTGGGAGCAGATTCGAGCAAGATAGAGGCCTTTGATAAGATTTTGTCAAATAGGGTAATCAAGCATTTTGGGAAGAATGATGAACTTATCTGGGCTGCAACAAACGATGGGAAATATAGTGTGAAAAGTGGTTACAAAGCTTTGTTACATTCACAAAGATGGAATAAAGTAGATATCCCCCTCAGGCTTTTTTGGGATGCTACTTGTCTCCCAAAGGTGGGATTTTTCTTATGGGTTGCTCTTTAGAACAGAATTTTGATGGCGGACAAGTTATATAAATTTGGATTCCAAGGTCCATCTAGATGTGTGTTATGTAAGCACAACAACAAAGATACATATCACCTATTATATAGTTTCTCTTTCTCACAAGCATGTTGGGAATGGCTTAGATTCAGGTTGGGGTGGTCTATGCCTTTGCCTAAATCCTTTCTTGATTTCCTCAAAGGATGGCCCACAAATTTGGTTAAAGGTGTTTACAGTAAACTATGGAACATATACCCTTCAATCATTTCGTGGGAAATTTGGAAAGAGAGTAATAGATGCATTTTTCAAGATTCTAAATTAAAGTTTGAAGAGGTCATTCTAAAAATTGAGGCTAGTATAGTAGAAGTTACTAACGCCCATTTAAGAAATTCTACAAAAGAGAAAGAATCCTTCTTGTCTTGGGACAGTCTAATGAAAAAAAATTGGGTCAACTAGATCAATCCACCTTTAGTATGCTTTAAGAAAAATAAAGAAGGTCTCCCCCTCCGAAGGGATGACATAAACTCAATTTTGATGGGACAGCTAGAGGTAATCCAGGAAAGGCAGGGATTGGTTGTATCATTAACAATGATACAGACAGATGGATAGCTAAAAAGGCCATGTCTATGCAACCCACCTCCAATAATCTAGCTGAATTAGAAGCTTTGGAAAAAGGACTGAGTCTTTGTCATGAGCTAGGGGTTACAAAAGTCATCATAGAAGGTGACTCGCAGATCATTTTAAATGTAATCAGGAAATGTACAACTCCCAATTGGATCCTCAACTCTAAATTAGGTGGAGTTCTCGATCTTCTAGATCGATTCATTGAGAGTCAAACATGTCATATTTTTCGTGAAAGTAATCAGAAGGCAGATTATCTAGCAAATAAAGGAGCTGATGGTGTTAATCTCCAGGTCATTAATGAAGTAGCAAAGGTCTTAGCTATAACTCCTAAATTATAGGCATTAATTTTCTTCAATTTTTTAGTTTTTAGGTTTTTTCTCTTCTTTTTTAATTGTGTTTTTGTTTTTCCTTCTACTACGGAATTTTCTTTATGCTTGTTTTGGTTGCAACTTGTGTGGATTCATTTTGCCCGTATTTTATGACATTTGTTGTTGGTCTTTCCTTCATGGTATTTAGTTTGTCTTCCTATTCATTGCTTCCAATCTGGCTTTGCTCTCTTCTTATTATACTGTCTTTTAAGGCTATCTTAATGTTTGGGATGCAGTTTCGTGGAGATAGATAAATTATGGAAAGCAAGATTTGTTTGAGGGTTTACTTCTGTCTTGCTTGTTGGATTGCAGTTGTTGATTATTATATCTACATCTTGCTCTTGTAACTAGTATGATCTTGATTTTAGCATGTTAATTTTGTTTATATCCTTTATATCCCTTTCTTTGGTTAGATGTTTATTTTTAATTTTTTGACTCATTTAGGAGATTATGGAAATTATTGAGGCCTTTTCCTCGATATTTAATTAGGTTTTATCATTTTTGTTTGATTTAGTACTAGATAGAAGTTATCTTAGATTATATTATAGTTATTATTAACCAACTTGATGACAAGATAGTTAAACAAGGATGTGCGCAATTGGTCTCCTCACATAAATTAAAAGAGTACCAAAATCCTTGCTAGGAGGCATTGTTGGCTTCATAAAGCTTTGTTCATTATTTTCACTATAAATAAATATCTCCAGTGTAATATTTAATTAAGATAGTCTAACTGAGGTATGCCCCTTTTATTCTGTAATAATATAGGACTGAGGTCCCGGGCCAAACTCAAGGTTTTCTTTCCCCGTTCTTTCCTACCAGTGCCCGTTTGAACGGTGGAACACTATTGTAATTATTTTATTTTTATTAATATATATCATCATGGCCTTGGCCATTTACTAATAAAAATAATAATAATAATAATAATGTTAATATAAATTTAGGCAAAAGCCTACAATGCAACGGTAACTTGCAAGCCTCTCATGTGGGAGGTCTTGGGTTCGAATCTACCTTCACTTAGCATATAATAATAATTAATTCCAACAAATAATAATTAATCTAGGCTTCAACCTTTACCAATAAAAAAAATGTTAATATAAATTAATTTTGATGTGGAAGAATTTGATTTAAATAGATGTGCTTCTAATTTAATTTTATTATTAGAAAATATTAAATTTAAAATAGAGCTTAAGCATAAAAAGTTGAATAAAGAATAAGTGTTATAGTATGTTTTACACTTTAAATATAATGTCGATTATATACAAATATAAATTTATAATAGAGATTTTTGGATTCAATAAATTGAATAAAGAACAAGTGCCACATAGTGGCTAATACTTGTTATTTAATTCTAATAATTTTTTTTGGTTTTTTTTTTTTTTTAAATTGAAAATTATTATTATTATTTTGTGATGTGATCAATTATTATTAATATTAAGATTGTGTAGAGTCAAACCCAAGACCTCTTGGATAAGAGGCTCACAATTTACCATTGTGTTGTAGGCTCTTGCCTATTTCATTCTAATAGTTATATTAGCCAAAATTATATATTATTAAATTCATGAAATAATATAGTTTATTAAAATAAAATAATAATCAATATACCAAAATACAATAAAATGAAATAAAAATCTTTTTATAATCTAATATCAAATTTTTATATTAAAATATCATAATTTTATTTGTCCAATTATTTATAAAGATATATCAATATTAAATAATTAAATTATAAATGAAAATGTTTAAAATTATAAAAATGTCTTTAATTACCAATAGAAACAAATTGAATGTCCCATTTCAATAAATATGAAAAATAAATTGAAAAAATGTAAGAAAAGGTCACTCTTGTTTTACATTTTAATATTAATATTAATTTAGTTATAATTAATAAAAATGTAAATATTATACATGTGTTGTAAATATGTTTTTTTAGATCCATAAATGGCCAAAGCCTTTATATTGTAATAGATAAAATAAAAGTTACATTGTTCTCCATTCAAATGGGCACTAGTAGGAAAGAATTGAGCAAGAAAACCTCCAGTCTTGCTCGAGACCGAAGTCCTATATTATACAGATTTTCAAAGGGGCATACCCCAATATACTTAATATTTATTATATCTTACTTTTTCTGTTTAAATAGAGCTTTCTTGACCAAAGAGATTGTCACTGCATTAATCAATTTCTAACAAATATTGTTGATCCACACTATTGCCAAATGTTCCTCTTGAGATAATGTTTCAAAACTTGCCTGCAGAACAAAGAAGACTTTCTTTCCACAAGGTGTCAGTAATATTAGTTCAGAAGAGAGTATGATAAAGATGAAATAGAGTTAAGAAACCTTCTCTATAATAAACTTTAACACTTTAAAAATAAAAAATAAAAATCTATATATTCTTGAGATTTGTTAAGGTTCCAGTTAATTTCCCTTTTTCTAATTTAGTTTTAATGTTCTTTGATAATTTTCACTTTGACAATACTAATATGCAAATAAGCCTAGCTTACAGAGCTAAGGAGGTTTAAGGAGTGATAAGGCATTTCTGTATTCTTTTATTGGTTATTTACTTTAATTTCTTAGTGTGTTTCCATAGATGTTTCATTCAAATTTTATGTATCTTAATCTAATTCTAATAGCTCTTGTTTGGATTAAGAGCATTAAGAAACAACTAGACAGAGCATTTTTCAAGATTCTACAAATATTGGAATCCAATTCTACCTTCCTTCATACTTTGAAATGGAAGTACTATTATCTTAACTATTTTTATTTTTAAAATTAGAAAATTGCTTATTAATATTATTTTTAAATTTTGCAGTTTAAAAAATTTTAAGAGTCTTGATTAATAACAAATAATTCGTCTACATCAACCCCTTTATTTTTTGAATGGTCAGCTTTTCAATTTCCTTGTCTAAATATGTGTTGGATTTTGGTTTCCTCAAAGAGATCAAAAGATTTAAAACTTCTTCTAATTTTGAATTTAATACCCAATTAGGGGTGCTTCTTTTTCTTAAAGCGTTAAGAACAATCTCAAAGTCTCCTTCAATAATGAGTCTTTTGATACCTAAATCAAAGCATAGTTCGAGTCCTTCTTGGAGGGCTTCAGGTTTAACTAAATTATTCGTCATGTGACCCATATATTTAGCTCTTTTGATAATCCATCTCTCTGAGTCCTTGTTTATTATACATCCTATCCCTGAAATCCTAGGGTTACCTCTAGATGCCCCATCAAAGTTTGATTTTGACCAACCTAAGAGATAAGGTTCCCATTTACATTTATCCCTTGTCTCTTGACTCCTTTTTTTGTACACTAATGGTGGGTTGATTAGAACATACCAATTTCATTTCATCGTACCATCCTAGTTTAAAATACATGTGTTGTAAATTCAATTATTAGAAGAACAACAAATTAAATTTGCCAAAAAAATTGTATCATAATCAAATTTAAATTGATATCAATATGTTACTAATATAATACCATGTTTCGTATACTGATCAATAGATAGATTGAAAAAATTATATAACAATCAAATTGATACAGTTGCATTGTGTTTTGTCATTGAAACTAATTTCTAAACTATGTTTATAACATCATTTCTATGAAACAAGCCGAATAAAATGGAATATGGAGGAGGACTGAAAAAGGGTCCTTTAACAAAAATTATTTTGAATGAATGAGATTTCAAATATATATATATATATATATATATATATATATATATATATATATATATAAACTTTACAAAAACTATGATTATTTTTATAAGAAAAAAATAAAATAATGTGATTGGTGGTAATTAATAGGCTAGTTGGTGCAAGTGAATACAATAGTATTTGTCTACCATAATACAATAAGTCTTATAGTATGCTTTACACTTTAAATATAATGTCCATTATATACAAATACACATTTATAATAGAGATTTTGTGATTCATTTGTGTGTGTTTTTTCTATAATGCATCTTTTGTTTTGCTTCTGGATCACACAGTGTGTTCCAAAACACACGCTCAAATCTAGAAATTATTATAATTATGATGGATTGTGGAAATTTGATATCTTGAAATATAAATTTGTTCTTTAGTTAAGTATTTAAAATTAAAAAATTTTATTTATAAATTTAATCAAGGCTAACATTATGAATATAGATGTTGTTTGATAGGGTAACAAAGTTTTTATCAAACACTAATAGTTTTATTTCAATAACCTACTTGTCTCTACATTACAATTTATATTTCAATAATAGCATTTTAATAATAAATATATTATTTATGTTATGGTGGTGTAAAAAGTAATAGAAATTGATTGGATATAGGTATAGGATGTCTTGATAAGGACTATGGTTGGTAGGTATGGAGTTTTTTTTTAATCCTATTTTATGACCAATAGAATAATGGTATATGATTTTTAGGTGACATGTAAATTTGACTCTTACATAGTCAAATAAAACATTATTATCTAAAGTATTCATTTTAATATTATTAAATTATATATTATACATATATTAAAAGTCATTCTTTAGATTTAATGATCATTCTTTATTTAAAAGATTATATTAAGATAATTTAATATTTAATATTTTTGTTGTGGATTTTTTTAAATTTATTACAAATATAGTTCTTTTAATAAAACTATTGTAAATTAAAAAACATTTTAGATTCAAAAAAAAATTTAATAACTTTATGAATTGTAAAACACACAAGTACCAATATTAAATACCATTTTTAAAATTTTAACATATTTTTTTTTATCATTTACAATATATTTAAAAAATAATATAGTTCATATTTTAACTTTACTTAGTAGAGAGTGCTACAAAGCCAATTTAAGAATTCTTCAATATAAAAATTTGAAAGTACTAACTAATCGAGTGGGTAACCGACACACTTGAACCATTGACTAATAGTGGTTGGGAGTGGGCCCAACCACTCTTAACAAATACCATGAGACCAATGCATAATAGTTGCCCCAAGCTATTGACTAAGAGTGGATGGGCCTACTCCTAGCCACTATTAGTCAATGGCCGTGACTAAGCTTAATTTATTTGACCAATTTCATCATATTTGAAGACAAGGTGGAAGTTGTACAGCTTTGAATGGGCAACTCAACAGATTAATAGGGCCCACACAGAGCATATGTCATTTGTATAGGCATGTCAGATTAATATAAAATACATAATGTGAGAAGTAGGGACATTTTAGTTGCGAATAGAGAGCTGACGAAGTAAGGTACTGGCTAATATGTCGGTGTAAATATTCGGGTATTTAGCCACTCTCCCAATAGTTTATTAGTTTATTTACCTACGAAGGAATCCTACCTAAAATGAAGGTAATTTGTTCTTTTTAAAGTGAAGGTTCTCCATTGACACCATGTGGTTGAAAAGAGAAGAGAGACAATCCACAAATTGCATTGGTGTTTCCTGTCACCTTGGCTTTGGTTATAATCGGAGATTTCTGTTTCATAAATTCGTAATTTATTTGAAGGATTTGTTATACGTTTAGTTTATCTTCAATTTATTTTGAAAATGAGGTTAGATCGTCTTTAAAAGGTTTTGTAAATTCTTTTACGTCTTACTTAGCGAAACCCATTTTCTTGATGGGCTTAGTTTAGTGATGCAAGCGATTTATTTCCTTACACTTCTCCATTTCAACTTTTCTTGTCAAGGGAAGGGCCAGCTGAGTTACAAAGCGGATGCGTAGATGTGAACAAGGAATCCCAATCTTTGATTTCTTATAGCAATTTATAATTCTTTTCTTGTTCTGTCGAGGAAGGAGGGTGAAAGGAGGGTGGAATAAACCACATCATCTCTCTAGACATTTTTCCCATTTATTTTGAGGAAGAAACAAACAGGGAAAGGTTACCTTCATTTTCCAATCCTTTTCATCTTGTACGAGGATGAAGTGCAATCTGTTTATATGCAGACATTCATCTACTCTAATTTATTGTTGCGATATTTTCTTAGGTCTGTGTTTCAGCTCCTATCATTTATGGCTTCCAAATCTTCATGTTATCGACAAAATGCTTTCTCTAGAATTGAACCTCCCAACAAAAGGAGGAGAATAGGAGAATTTTCTAGAGTGTTTGATGTGTTCATCAACCAAAAAGGCCCCGATGTCAAAACCACTCTTGCTGCTCAGCTCTACAAGTATCTTACGGATCTAGAGATAAACCCATTTCTTGATTCAGAAGGGAAGGAGCTTGGAGACTTGTTTCCATCAACCATTAAGACAGCCATCTGCTCTGCAAAGGTACACATCGCCATATTTTCCCCGAGGTATGCAGAGTCAGCTTGGTGTTTGGCTAAGCTTGTTCTCATGTTACAAAGTATGGCAAAAATTATCCCCGTGGTTTATCAGGTGAAGCCTTGTGATCTCCAGCACATATAAATGTGAGTATATGCTAAGGCATTCATTAACTATCAGGATAAAGGCAGATACGTGGAGAAGCTCAAAGAATGGAGGGAAGCCCTTAAATGGTATACTAGATGTGCATTATGTTATGGTAGTTCCCTGAAAATTCTTTATACCCTTAAGTTTTAAGTAAGTGTATTTTCTATAACAGGTACCTTCCAATTTAAGAGAGATGCAGACTCATAGCACCTTTCTTGAAGAGTTTCCAAATTTGTGGTGCTTGCTAAGTGAGTAATCATCCACATCAATAGGCCAATGTCCATGAAACATAATCAAGTAATGCAATCCCATTACATCTAATTCATCATCATTTGATTCATCATGAAATATAATGACATGCACATATAACATCATCAATATAATAATTAATATTTAATCATCACTATGCATCTAAATGCTTGCAAAAGTTGACATCCAAATGTATTTACATCATAATGCATCATTTAGCTCAAAATTAACGACATATATCCAACTGATATGATCAGTAAATAAATGATATAAAGGCCACATAGTCAAATGTATTAGGTAACATTGACTCGAAGTTCTTCCAGTAGATAATAAAACCAAATTTCAGTTAGACATATTGACCAAAGGTGACATACTAACTGGAAGTCTCCATCTAACAACATATCATCTAGGAGTCCAAAATAGACAACTCAAGAAGACCAAATCATTGATTCTCGTTCATCAACCAAGTTGACTAAATAAAATGAGTCAATGACTTTCTATAATTTGGAAGTCATGGGCATGGTTGGATCATCACATACACATAACACCAATGCAAACATATTATCGAAAGTAGATAAAAGAGGGATCTATACATACCCTTTTGCATTCTCATAGGAAGACCACATTTTCATACACTTGCCACATAGTCCAAAAATTCAAGTCAAGTTAGTCAAAAGTCGACTACACATAGTTAAATGAACAAGTGGATACAATATCTTCCAATTAATTATGCAACTTCATTCTAGTTTTCGACTTACATGTCGAAATGATAGATACATTAATAATAATGTTTCATATAAGCCAATTATCAACCAAATTGTCAAACACAGATTATAATCACATGAATATGCCATATGCCATAATTGAATATACTCAAGAAGTTGACCAACATGTCAAAATTTATTTCATTGTACGTAAGAACTATGTCCTACTAAGCAATTGTCACATCATTAATTGCAAGAATACATAAATAATGAAGTGAACACCTAGTTTGAATAGTCAACAATTATTTCATTAACCATAATAAAGGATTAACAAATAACTATCCATTTAAGAATGCAACACATGACATTATCCAAGGATGCTGACCTACATGTCATCCATCCATCAAAATCCATGATTGGATAAATACATGAAGTACAATTTAAAACATTAGACCTCAATGGGCATCATAGAAAATGTCAACCTACAAGTTAGAAATGGAACAATAAGCACATCATACAAGTGCAATGCCATCCACCATATGATTTGTACCATTAAATAAATCATCTAGGTATGCTTACCAATCACTTGCAAGGATCAGTAAATCCAATTTTTATCCATTTAGTGATCTTAGGCCCTCAAGACCATCTCATCACCACAATGTGCTTAATCAACATATAAGCACAAGTTGTGATGTATGACCTTCACGCCAGTCAATCATCACATAAAATATGGTTGAGGTGCTTTCCTGCCCAACCATGAAGCCTTACACTTCCTTGGGATCTTACCTAACTCATAGAATATCCAACCCTATAATGCCCAAATATTACCAATAAGCATTTTCTTCGGATCCTACCTAACTCATAGAATTACCCAACACATAAATGCCCTAGTAATACAAAAGGTACTTTCTTGGAATCCCACCTAACATGTAGAATTCTCAACTATGGAATGCCCATATAGTAGCAAAGACAAGAGGTATCTACTGCAACCATGAAACATGCTACCTTACACATATGTCTAACCCCACATATGCCATATAACCATAATCATGGATGTGGTAGGGAGATGAAACAAGGGCAACATAGCTTTGACCAAAGCATTTTGTATTGTTAGTATTACATTGGAAGGTAGAGTAGAAAATGAAACATCACTTCTACCCCTCCCTATTTGTCCACATTTGGCACCCACACCCGAAGGTAAGCTTTCCAAAATAAAATAAAATAAAATAAAGGCAAAAGGAAGAATGACATGTTCTTGACAATCTACTCCTTTCAACATCCTATGAATGTTCCACACTAAACATGATAGATGACATCACTTTCAAATCACAGAAGTAGCATCATCAAAAATACACACATGCCCTAGCCACCTCAAGATCAAGGAAATCTTGAAAGCAACATTCATAATTCTCAAATAAAAGTCCTCGAAGGAGGCATAAAACCAATAAAATAAAAGTGAACAAGAGTCACAATAAGTAGGTCACATAAGAAATTGGTGGCTTGGTGGTCACAATGAACATAATATTTCAAGCTTGTCCTTCATCACCTCTAAGTTCAAGAAAATTGAACATAATCAAATGGAAACCCAATTCACATAAGGCACAATGACTCTCACTGGTCACCAAGAGGGAGTAGATGTTTAATGACACCTTGTGTCCAAGGGCTACTAAGAACATAACCAAACTTCACATGCATCACATGCAATTTATCTTGATTAGCAAACATATCTAAATGCACAATGGAACATGCAATACTTTTTCAAATGAAATCCATGTTCTTCCTATTTATCATTCTTGGTTACTCAATAAACTGCATAAACCGAGCTTAAACATAAACATAATTCTTGCATCACATGTGCATCACATGCTATTTATAGAATTAAAGGCATTTTTCTTTTCTATCACAAGCCAAATATTCGTTTGGTAGACTCTCATAGCCTAGAACAAAAGTCAACCATCCTTTGACTTTCTCAATAGTTCAAGTTTAATACACCAATATGCATATTATACCATCACATAATTTAAATCAAATATAATCATAAACATATGAGGTACACAATTTACCAATCATTCCATAAACTTTCCATTTTGACAATCTTTAAAGGAATGCAATTTTAACTCAAAATCATGACATGCATAAGGAGCATCATATCCTTCTATGTCAAAAGTAATCATAACTGCTCAGAGACACAACATGCAACCCATCTCACCTACTGATACAACATAAAGTAAAGAAGTTGACTTATAGGACTTATAGTTGTGTGTCTACCATAGTGAACTCAAGGCCTGAGTGTGGAACCAAGAGCTCTGATTACATATGTAAAGACCGCCCTTGCAAAAAAAATGCACATTAGTAATCTCCATAAAATGCATAAAATTCAACAAGAGTCAAAGTATTTTGAATATTGACTAGTCAACATTAGTGTTAGTGTAGTTTTTTATTTTTCTAGGTTTTTCTTACACTTTTAATAATCTCGCTTAGGTTAATAAAGCATGTCTTATTAGGTGAATGGTTGTGAGGTGTCACCTTCCTACATGTGAGCATCCATTAGCTATCTTGGGAAGATACCTTGCTATCTTTAGTCCGATAGATGGTTGCTCCTCATTGGTTGGTGTTGCCACCTCCTCCCTCTTCCTAGCCTATATAAACATGCTACCTGGCTTGTATTTGCATCTCTTATTTTTGCATCCTCTTAATGCTATTTTGCTTCCAGCATTTGCATTACTCTCTTGGAGACTAACTCTATGATGCTATTTTAATTTTGTATCATCTGCATTCATAGTTTAGATATTTACTCTTTGCACTAGTTTTCTGGGTTATTAATCTTTTCAGATTCTAACAATTAGTTGATTAAATATCATTAACTTTAACAAAAGTGATACATATACATATATGCTCAAATTTAAAAGAAACTATAATTTCATTACCAGAATATCGAGATGTATCGATTATGTCAATCATGTTGACAAAAGCTCAAGAACCTATCTAGGAACACAAGAGCAAGAATATTGTAGGAGTGCTTCACAACCCTACTACAAAGCTGTTAAACTTCTCTAGAATCTTTTTTGACATGAAAGATACCCAGCTCGACAATAAGGAACACTAACCAGGTAAAACCAAGAGAAGTAATGGAATTTTGCAATATATTATTTATAACATATTCATAAAATCTCTAACTATCCCGAAAGGTAACATAATGCACTCATGCAACAAAAGATCAAATGAGCACGTTCACAGTTTCTCAAATATGCACTATCTACACATAGGCATTTCCATAAGTTATTTCAATAAAATATGCATTCCTTAAGAAGAGTCATCACACTACAACATTCATAACATGTGATAATATTTGAGTTGTACAACAATTTTTGGGTATTATCTCACCATAAATCTCAAGCTTCTCATAAAATTCTTGGACAATTGACAATAATGATTCATATCATTCTTTCTTGGTTTATCAGATGGAAGCATACTTTCAATTTCTATATCATTAGGAACTTTCATGCATTTTGAACAACATTATTCCAAAGTAAAAATGTATGCAGTGTTTGAGCACTAACCAAACAAATAATCATAAGCATTCAATGTTCATCATATTTACTTAAAATAATAGACTACAATATGCCCAAAAATTATATTCAACAGTCGGATTGTGTTATTAAGAAAATATTTGTTTATTTTTATGGGACACCATACCCAGAGTTTGAATTATATTAACATTTTTTTTTAATCTACTAGCAAGAATATTGTCTTCAAATAAAATAATACATAGCTATGACATTTCTACTCACTTCCTCTACATCTGAGTTGCCTTTAGACATCAATGACTTCAATAATAATTGCTCTCTACTATTCATGCATAGCCAGCTCGTTGAAACATCCAACAAGTAATAATAATTAAATGTGTGATGAAGTTCATCGTCTAGGAAATGAAATATGAGTTTTCTATAAAGAATTTATTTTAAACTATTATAAGTAGTGAATAAGAGGGATGGTAGATGCGACGTATGGAACACAACATTTGAGATCAAATCCAACATTTACCATGCTTCAATGCTAAATTTAGATTTCTATATTTGATTGATACCAAGTTAATGGTGATCGTCTCTTTTAGGAATAGAATAGTTTGAAGAGATGGTTTTAACAGAATAAATCCACTCATTAGTAACAAGGAAGCTGACTTCGTATAAATAAAAGACTTGCTTCTAGGCATCAAATGAGACAACTAATAAAAGAAAGAATGGTCATAATATCTTGGGTAAACACACACAACACTAGGATAATCATATTGTATACTCTTTGAGCTAGATGACCCATATCCTATTCATAGATAATTGCCTCAAGGGGAAGAAAAGGAACATTCATGTTATGATATAGAATCTTCATTGTTTCCCTAATGTATTTCTATTCAATTAAACATTTTATAACAAGTACCGTAGATTAATAGGCCACAATCAATTTCATGTACTAGACTGAACTATAAGTTACATGCACACTGCAAATTTTTTCATTTATAAAAGTGATTTCTAACTCTGTAAAATAATATCCAATTCATTAGTTATAGGGCAAACGATCATCAAGAATGGTGTTTAGTTGTTTGACGATAATAGTTGGGGTAATGGTAATGTTCTATGTTCTCAATCAAAACCATAAATTCATTTATCCCCACAGCCAGAAATCAAAGACACTATCATTTATCTTGTATTGGAAAACAAGCATTTCATCATTTTTCAAAGAAAAGTTAGAAATTTTAACAAAAAGATTGGAACCTGGTAATACTCGCGGTTGTCAATATCTCCTCTTGTGATGCTACCCATGGGCAAGTATGGACTTTAACAAGAAGGCTAATCCCAGCCCAGTGAATGGGATGCTTATCTTCAAGAGCCTTATTGGCAAACAAGTCAATATTAAATACATTCCTTAGCATATGCATATGGCTATTGTAGGGAGCCTAGACTAGGTCATTGGAATCATAGGCAATGTAAGTGGCACAGGCATTTCTTAGTATATTAGAAAAGTTGAGATCATTAGTCTTCAAGAAAGCCTCCACAACTTTAGGAGAAGAAGCCACAACAATATCAATAGTCCCAAGCTTTAGATACATGAGAGGCCCATACTGCTTGGATAGATGATAGAGGAAGCTATGAGGCACGGTGCCCAATAGGGGAAGACTACTAATGATCGGCCATGCCCATTGCCCTAGTGAGAACTGGTTCCTTCAACTCTTACTAATTAGATAAGTTAATGTAATGAAGAACAGAAGGCCCAGAACTACAGCTTGACAACGGCTTAAGCCACCAGACATCCTATGATAGTATTTTTGGAAGTTAAATATAAGTGGGAGATTGTGTTGACAATGTGAAACAAATAAAAAATTCACAAAATTTAAAAAAATTTACTCGGCACTAACTATTGCCGAGTGACAGATCTACTCGGAACCTTAAGGAGGCGAGTGGCAGGAGGGTGCTGAGTGAGCTCGACACCTAAAGGAGCCAAGTGAACTTGACACGTGAAGGGAAAATTAGCACCAATGGATACCGAGTGAGCTCGGCTTAAATTGCAGAGAGAAAAACTTCAAACAAGACAAGACCAAGTGACAAATTCATAATGTGAATATTTTCACCATTAACACCACAGAGCCAAAGCTTGAAACACTCAACAATAATCTTCTTAATGCAACAAATAGATGGAAAAGCAATGGATTCAAGTATGCCCACTTGCTTTCTATTCAACTTTGATTCAAACTATTACAAAATCTAGGAGCATTCGGCTTCAACACAAAAACCCTAAAATAGCCCTAAAACTTTAAACTTTAAACTTGCAGCTCTAATGGCTGCATACAGGAATGCCTAGAGCAATCACTGCTTCAATAGGATGAATCAAACATTTACAAACTTACTGAATAATCAACAAAGAACCACTTACATCTGTAGGCACGAAAAAAACAAACTTCCTTTTGTCTCTCACTAGATCTACTGATCTCTTACTTTCTTCTTCCTTCTCTGCTCTTCTCTACAACTTCTAATCTACTCAACTGACTCTTTGTCTATTGAATGAATACAAGACCTTCCTTTTGTCTTACTAGCAAAAATATATTTGCCCCTCTTTTCAAAATTTGAAAGCTGACCTACCCGTATTAAATTTTTTGGCTGTTGTGTAGGTCGTTAGGGGTGGTAGGTGGGCGTTTGGCTCCAGGGACAAATGTCAACTACAATAAATATTCCAACACTCCCCTTTTGTCCTAAGCCAAACAAACAAGGATCATTGCTGATCCAGATCAACTACACCAAGATGCTCTCTTAGGTGTATAAAAGATCCAATCCCTAATGGCATTGTGAAGATGTCTACTAGCTACCACTCAGACTTATAAATTCTATTTTGATATCCCCATTCTCCACCAACTCTCTAAGGAAGTGATATTTGATCTCTATATGCTCTCTTCTCCCATGGAAGATTGGATTCTTGGACAATGCAATTGAAGAGATGTTGTCACAATAAATTGTGGTTCCATCCTCTTGCCTTTCATTCAAATTTGTCAAGATCCTCCTTAACCAAATAGCTTGAGATGCTGTTGCATTTGCTGCTATGTATTCAGCCTCTGCTATAGATTGAGCAAAAATAGGTTGCTTCTTGGATGCCCATGAAATTGCAGTCGATCCCATATGGAACATGTATCTAGAAGTGCTCTTCCTATCATCTATACTTCCAGCCCAATCACTATCTGTATAACCTACCAAATTGAATTCATTTGCTGCAGTATACAAAATTCCAAATCTCTTGGTACCTTTCACATACCTTAGGATCCTCTTTCCCGCTTGCCAATGGGAATCTTTTGGTGTTTCCATAAATCTAGAAATCAAACTTACTGCATGCATCAAGTTTGGCTGAGTTGCAGTCAAATACATTAAACTTCCAACCATACTCTTGTATAGTGTTGGATCCACTCTCTTGCTAGAGTCTTCCTTGCTCAATTTCCAACCTACTGCTATTGGTGTTGGGGCTGCCTTATTGTTCTGCATTTTGAATCTCTCCAAGATCTACCCTACATATTTTTCTTGAGAGATGAAGATGCCATCATGCATTTGTTTTACTTCTATGCCTAGAAAATAATTCAAAAGACCTAGGTATGTCATTTCAAATTCATTCTTCATGGCCTCTTTGAACTCGCCAATTAGAGCCTTGTCATTACCAGTAAAAATTAAATCATCTACATACAAGACAACAATCAAAACATTTTCATTTGTTGCCTTGATATAAAGAGTAGGCTCACCATTGTTTTTGCTAAAGTCATTGCTCATCAAATATGGGTCAATCTTGTTGTACCATGCCCATGGAGCTTTCTTAAGCCCATAAAGAGCTCTCTTCAATCTATATACTTTGTGTTCTTCACCTACAACTTCATAACTAGGTGGGTGCTCCACATAGACTTCTTCTTTCAATACACCATTCAAGAAAGTGAACTTCACATCCATTTGAAATACCTTCCATTTGTGTTGAGCTGCAATTGCTATGACAACACACATGGTTTCCATTCTTGCAACTGGGGCATATGTCTCATCATAATCTCTTCCATACTACTATTTGTAGCCCTTGACTACCAGCCTTGCCTTATACCTATCAATCTTACCTTCAACATTGCATTTGGTCTTGTAGACCCATTTCACTCCAATCACTTGCTTTTTGGGAGGCAATTCAGTTAGCTCCCATGTCTCATTCCTTTCTATAGCATCTATCTCCTCATCCATGGCCTTACACCATTTCTTCTCCTTAATAGCCTCTTCAAAATATCTTGGATCACTATGAGAAAATAATGCAAAATTAACACTCTCATCATAATCTTCATACCTTTTATCTTGGTATATCTCCCTAAGACTCTTGGTCTTTCTTGGTAATAGGGAGGAGAGTGTGAGATCAGAATCTTCACTACTGCTGCTTTTCCAACCAGCTCAGTCTCCACTATTCCTTGGCACTGACACTTGATCATGCCTAGAGGAGCTCGACAATGACTGAGGCTACTTGCCTTTTCTTCTATTTGCTCCTTCTTCTTGTTGTTCATCAACATCCTCTTTAGTCATATTTGGTACTTTACTTGAGGTGCTCGATGATTTATCCGTCGATCCATACCATAACTCATTTTCAAAAAATTCCACATCTCTTGAGAGAATCATCTTGTTGTTCAATGGGTCATACAATCTATATGCCTTTGATTCTAAGCTATACCTTGTGAAGATGCACTTCACACCTTTGTTATCCAATTTTTGCCTTTGTTCTTTAGGCACATGTGCATATGCAACACATCCAAACACCCTTAGGTGGTCAACTGTCCATCTTCCTCGTGACTATGCTTCCATTAGAATTCTATCATGGACTACCTTTGTAGGACACCTATTAATTAGGTAAACTGCTATTGCCATAGCCTCTCCCAAAAATTCAATTGTGAGACCTTTCTCTTTCATCATGCTCCTTGCCATTTCAACAATGGTCTTGTTCTTTCTTTCAGCCAGTCCATTCTGTTGCAGGGTATAGTTGGCTATGAGCTCTTTCTTTATGCCATGTTTCCTACAAAAATTTACAAAAGAATTGGAGGTATACTCCCCTCCTCTATCTAATCTTAGGACCTTGATATAGTGTCCACATTCTCTTTCAACCTGGGCTTTGAACTCAAGAAACTTATCAAATGCTTCAGATTTAGATTTCAAAAATAAAAACCCATGTCCTATGACTGAAATCATCAATAAATGTCATGAAATAAGTACTCCCCCCAATGGAAGTGACTTGCATAGGACCGACTAGGTTAGTATGCACTAACTCTAATGGATATCTAGCCTTCCTAAAATTTTCAAAATTAAAGGGAAGCCTATGTTGCTTACCCAAAATACAAGACTCACACTTGTCATATGAATTTTCTATTCATGGAAAACCTTCTACTATTCTTTTATTTGACAACAAATTTAAACTAGCATAGCCAAGATGACCATACCTTAGATGCCATAGCCATGAGGGGTCTTCAACCACACTCCTTAGAGCTGATTGTGTGAGAGGTGCAGCACCAACTTGAGATGAGAGACATGTCTCTATCCTCAAGGGAAACATTCTATTCTTTGTCATTTGAACTACTACAAGTAAGTTCTTGCTCCCATGCTTTTCATGAATGACACACCTATCATTCTCCATCATCACTTTGTATCTATTTTGAATGAGCTGACTAATGCTCATTAGATTGTGCTTCATACCAAGGGCAAAATACATATTTTTTATTTCCTTCTTCTCACCTTGCTTGGTGCGGACCATAATAGATCCTTTGCCCACTACTGGTACGATTCCATTGCTAGCCATTTTAATCTCAGATTTGAAACTCTTGTCAATAAATGAAAACAAGGTTTCATTGCCACTCATGTGGTTGCTACATCCACTGTCGAGGTACCAAAATTTAGGGCTTCCTTCTTCACCAACATTACACATGATGAAGGTAGTGGCATTGTTCCACTTCCCATGTTCACATCAACCACATTTGCTTGTCTTGATTAATCATTTTGCTTCTTCCAACATTCACTTGCATAATGCCCATACTTATGACAGTAGTAGCATTCTACTTTACTCCTATTTGAGCTGTAATTTTTCTTACCTCCTCTTGAAGTGTTTTGAGAAGTGCTTGCTCCCTCTACTCTTCCTGAGCTTTCTGCTGCAACATTTCTTGGTCCTCCATTACCTCTGCCTTTGCCTCTAGAGTTTCTACCTCCACACCTTAAGGAGCTGAGTGGTAGGAGGGTGCCAAGTGAGCTTGGCATTTGAAGGAGCTGAGTGAACTCAGCATGTGAAGGGAAACTCGGCACCAATGGATGCCGAGTGAGCTCAGCTTAAACTGCAAAGAGAAAAACTTCAAACAAAACAAGACCGAGTGATAGATTTATAATGTGAATATTTTCACGAGTAACACTAGAGACCCAAAGCTTGAAACACACAACAATAATCTTCTTAATGCAACAAATAGATGGAATAGCAATGGATTCAAGTATGCTTGCTTGTTTTCTATTCAACTTTGATTCAAACTATTACAAAATTTGGGAGCATTCGGCTTCAACCAAAAAACCCTAAAATAGCCCTAAAACTTTTAACTTTTAACTTATAGCTCTAATGGTTGCATATAGGAATGCCTAGAGCATTCACTGCTTCGACAGGACAAATCAAACAATAACAAACTTACTGAATAATCAACAAAGAACCACTTGCATCTGCAGGCACAAAACAAACAAACGTCCTTCTGTCTCTCACTAGATTTGTTGATCGCTTACTTTCTTCTTCCTTCTCTGCTTTTCTCTGCAACTTCTAATCTACTCAACTGACTCTCTGCCGATTGAATGAATTCAAGACCTTCCTTTTGTCTTACTGACAAAAATATATTTCCCCCTCTTTTCAAAATTTGAGAGCTCACCTACCTATATTAAACTTTTTGGCTGTTGTGCAGGTCATTAGGAGTGGTAGGTGGGCATTTGGCTCCAGGGACAAATGTCAATTGCAATAAATATTCCAACAGGCAACTCCCATCTAGAAAAATGCACACCTACAATATATATCCAGCTTCTTAAGATAAAAGTCGTACCAAGTCTTAAGTAACCGTCCAGAAGATAACTTTTTAACCTCCCAATAAAAGTGTCAAGATGAGTGTTAGAGGAGTTAGTGGTCTTCCAAATTCAATAATAAGTGTAACGGTATGATCTTTTATTTTTTAATGATAAAAAAAGGATAATTTCAATAAATCCAGATGGAAATAAGGAAACAATTTATTCGGCATGGGTAACAAGGGTTGTGACAAATTCAGGTTGACTCTTGTAAAAAGCTACAAAGAATTATACTGCCAAAAGCACTTTTAATGGTTCTGGTAAAACGTTGTGGAGATTTGCAGAGTCTAGAAGGGAATCAATGATCTTCCAAAAGTTACATTTTTGGAGATTAATCAGTGCCCTACACTCGAGACATTGCCAAGTCTTGCCAGACTGGGTTGCTTGGAGGAAATTCGGATTTTTTTTTGTTAAAAAACTGCAGAGCATTATACTACCATCAACGCTCTTAAGGGTGGAGGTAAAAAGTTACAGAGATTTGCAGTGTATAGAAGGAATCAATGATTTTACAAAGCTTACATTTCTGGAAATTAATGAGTGCCCTGCGCTCAAAGAGTTGCCAAGTCTTTCCTGACCGAGTTTGGAGGAGATTCATATTGGCTCTTGCGAAAAGCTATAGAACATAGGAGGTGATGAAGAGTTGCAGGTATTAAAATATCTGGAATGTAGTTATTGCAGCAATGCATTAAAACTGAATTGCATTCATAAATTGAAGATAATTATTTCAATACTTTTTCAACCGACAGTTATAAATCTCTACTAGTGGAAGTGTTCTTTAATTTCCTTTATGAACCTCAGCTTTGTTTTGTCATTTATTCTCACGGGATAATCATCTAATTTCCTTTATGAACCAGAGCATAGCAGATGTTGAAGAGTTGAAGGGATTAGAATACCTAGGACTCTGTTATTACAGCAACGCATTAATATGAAATTGCATTCATAAATTTAAGGTAATGATTTCAGGACGTTTTAAACAGACAATTATATATATGTTTGTTAATGTTGTGCTCTTTTATTTCGTTGTTGAACGTCAGCTTTGTTTTGTCATTTATTCTCACGGGATAGTAATGTTTGAAGTGATCTGTAAATTAAAAGAATTCGCCGAGGATGAAGTGGACAGTATTTCACCTTTTATTACAGGTTGTTCCATCAGTCGGAAGGGTTATGATTGGAGCAGCGGTGCAGGGAGGGGAGTCAGTTTGAAACGAAAATCTGTTTCATGACTTGGCGTCGACAGAGTGATTGAAATTGATGCTCACAAACTCACTACGTTTGGTCAGAATTGGGTGCAATTATTGGTAGGTTACATCATGTAGGAGTTAAAATTGTAGATGATTTCTTTTCTATACAATTATGATTATTGTAAAGTATGCAAATCAACTAAGAAAGTTTCAGTGTCATTTCCATTTTGAAATTTGTAATTTGTAAATTGAAATTTGTATGGTTTAGCAGTTGTACATTTTTTACATGCCACGTGAGCTCATAGAAATGATTTCTATTATAAGATGGTTTATGTTTATATTAGATCTAATTATTGAATACAATAACATTAATAGATAGTTATATATAGATTCATATAGCTGTATTTGTATACAGAAGTATGCATATTTTAAACAATTATAATAAGTATAAGTAACTCTTAAATAGAGATAGATAGATACATACCTATAAAGATTAAAAGAAGCGTACCAAAATTTAGAATGGAATTACATGATTTATAAACTAAATATTAAATACGGATGAATGGTAATTCACAATGTCTTAATCATTAATTCTAATGATACCTTATTCATTAATTCTGACAACCATTCAAATATATTTTAAATTGTTATCTTCAGAAAGTCAAATTTTTAGAGAAAACACTATTGTAATACTAGTGAATCTAAAAACTAAATATGTAGCCAATGTTGTTTGGCAGCTACAAGAACACCATAGGCCTCTGGATCCATGCAAAAATATGTCATGTAACTCTAATTTTTTATTCTTTGAGGATAGTAACAAGTTCTAAAATCTTTGATTCATTGATTGACAATGATTTTGCTACAAACCATTAAATATAGGAATACAAACACTCTAGGAACAAATAGACAATAGTTGATTGCAGTAATATAAACATTTGATCATGTCATCTTATGCAAAGACTGCCCTTGCAAAACCAATGCCACATCAGCAACCTCCATAAAATGCGAAAAAATTCAACGAAAGTCAAAGTCTTTTGAATATTGACCAGCCAACATTAGTTGGTTAACTATCATTAACTTTAACAAAATGATACATATACATATATGCTCAAATTTAAAAGAAACCATAAATTCATTACCAGATTACCAATGCCAGATACCAAATACCAGATGGTCTAACCTTGATGACCAAGTTGAAATGAGCTCCAAAACCTATCTAAGAACACAAGGGCAAGAATATTGTAGGAGTGCTTTACCACCCTACTGCGAAGCTATTAAGCTTCTCTAGAATCTTTCCTGACATGAAAGATACCCAGCCCGACAACAAAATAGTCTAAACAAATAAAACTTAGAGGAGTAATGGAATCATCCTACACAAATAATGTCAAAAACATTGATCGGTCAACAAGATAACAAAATAAAATTTTATTAGTTATCACTTCAGTTTCATAGTCCTTTTGCCATCATTTATAATAAGTAAACATAACAAGGTTTATCCATCATTGAGTTCCATATACCCTGTTGGTTTGATTTTTCCCATGATGAAATTTTCCTTGTCTAGGTAAATTTAAAATTAGATTTAATTCATTGTTGGTGAATAGGGTTTCATATTTAATCTTCTAGATTTTGTTTGCCTTTTAAAATTCCTGTTAAACCCTTTGTCATTTCCCTTTTAAAGTATTGGGCACGAAATCTTTTTAAACTTTGAAGAATATTCTATTTTCATTTTAATTTTTTTGCACCCACAAGTAGTCTTTTCTCTCATGTTCCTCATTGTCCAATTTTGATAAGATCTATAGTCCTCGTTATCTTGCTATGAAGAGTTGTGCCCTTTTTATGTATAGCGAGGTAGCGAGTACCAAAAAATTTAGAAAATTAAACCGTAAAATGAAGGTGCAATGCTCAGAGATTTGGTTGTGGCTGAAAATTCAGTCGCGTGCACTTTGTTGATACTGTCAGCGTAGAAAAAGTAACCCAGTAAAAAGTAGCCAGAAGAAGTTGTCAAAATTAGGGTTTTTTCGATGACTCACTACCTTGCTATTGAAAAAAATAAGCATCTCACCATTAGCAAAGTAGCGAGTGGATGATAAGTATAAAACACGGTGGCCTTTGAAGTTCTCGATGACCATAAATTTGTCCAATTGGCATGGTGAGTAATAACTATTATTGTTAGAAGCATTTAATAAGGGCGGTGGTGACTTGACTTTCTTTTATTCTTCTGGCACCGAGTTTTGTTAAAGACATCGGCTTGCTACTTCGCTATCAAAAATTTTTGGCATCTTGCCCTCAGCGAAGTAACGAGTCGCCATGAAATGAACATATGGTAGGACCTCAAACAACATGGAAGGGTGACTATGATTAAAGTAAGGTTTTGTTATGCCAGCTGTGCAAAATTTCTTATGTCATCAATATCCTAGACCCACACCCCATTAATAGAACACATGAGGGATTTTGATCATCAAATCAAGCTAAGATCAATGATTCTCACTATCTTGCTATGAATATTTTCTTGGATGATATGTATAGCAAAGCAGTGACAAAGGGCCCACCACTATTCTTCTAAGCAATGCAGTAACGTGTCATCCACAAGATCAAGATCAAATCAATGTCTGTCACTACTTTGCTATGGCAAGGTGCTCATTTTTTTTTTATGTATAGTGAGGTAGCGACATGTTGAAACATGTCCTTAGTCACCAGTGGGTCCAAATGGAAATGCCATCAAAGAGGGAACAGTATACGGGGACAGTTCTCATTGGATTGACTAGCCAACTTGTCAAGTGGAACGCTAAGTTGTCTTTTTCCTCATCCCTTGATCATTAGATTTTTAAATATCAATGCAGATTTAAACATAGAAGGTGGTGCCACTCTGTGTATTAATTAGACATGAAAGCTTCACGTGTGGAAAAACTAGAGCATAACATAGAAGATTTTCTCAGTTCCACCTTATGCGAACAAAGATTTCGAGCCTTTTCTGAGTAGAAGCAATTACCTGAGAAGATCGTGCTGAATTTGGCATGATTGTGAAGTAGCTTGTTCATGAAAAAATTGTAGAAATATAGAGGGGAATGAGAATGGAATTCAATTAAGTAATTACATTGTAATCTCTGTAAGTTTTTCAGTTCTACAAAGCATAATCGAAGATGCCTCTGAAGGAGGAATTTTTTGGTCAGGTAAATTATTTGGATAGAAATGTACATGAAGATTTTCTTGGATTGCTTCTTGAGTCTACTATTGAGACAGTACGAGTTAAGAAGTTGACCCCATTAAACCCTAGGTTGAGGATCGCAGATGGATTTTTTAATAAGGGTAATTAGGTTCAAGATGCTCATACCTCGCAAACTAGTTTGAATTTGTTCAAGAAATGGTTTGTAGAGAGGAAATTGTTTGCCCCACATCCAAATATATGGAATTTTAACCTAGGAAAGCTAGTGGTTCCCAGTGTTTTTATGGATTATGATCTCCTTGAGGCCGTGGCAAAAAATTATGATCAAGCCACTAGAGTAGTAAGAAGAATAGATGGTGAAACTCTAATCACCATCAGTCTAGAAGAGATTAGAGAAGTTTTTCATTTGGGACTTCTCACTAGGTATCATGTGCCCATTAATTTGGAAGATTTAGAAAAAGAACATATATATCCAAGAAGGATATAGTTAGAAAAGGTGCACTGAAGGCCCATATTGGTAAAATTGTAACCCTACCAGCAATAACGTCATCCTCTAAAGAACCTTTCAAGAAAGAACACTTCAATGCCATGGCAATAGAGATATACAGGACCCTGTGCAGAGTTTTTGGAGAGGATGAAGAAGATTTTATGCTTGTGAGTTTCATATATATGATTACTCTAATCTCTTCTTTCAGTGTGGAAATAATTTTTGATTTTGCTTTGTACTTAGCTGATGAGATTCACAGTGGATTGGTTGGGATTGCTAAGTGAAAGGTGGAGAAGGTTTGGGGCCATTACTCTCTGCTGATGCACATTTCCTTATTTAAGGGGCTAACTTACTTTGGCAAAGAAATGGTTTTAAATAGAGAACAAGAAGGGGAAGCACTGCTAGTTCAATTATGGAGTGTCGCTATGACTGAGAAAGCAGAAAATGCCAATTTTTTCAAGTTTGATAGGTATTTTGCTTCAAAGTTGAGATGCCTCATGTTAAGGGACAATCCTAGAGTCTCCAAGGCACTAATGCACCTCGTTAGGCCTATGGATAAATCCCATAATTTGAAAGTTTCACATAATTGGGTAGACATCATCCCATATTCAGTTTCAACTGTTATCAAAATTTATGGATTCAAGGGAACACCCCATGTATTACCTTACCAGGTGCCCTTAAAAGTTGGAGTAGCTGAATTCTTATGGCAATTGAGAGGAGTAGAAGAAATTTTTTTGCACAAAAGGGGGACAGGATCAATTTTTTCCATTGGCACAGTAGCCCATCAGTTTGTAATAACTAAGGAAGTGTGGGTTTTCCTTTACAAATTTTTGGATCAGTATAAGATGGTTGTATCTAACCCTTGTTTTTGTGATGCAGAGGGTTTCTATCATTTGGCTCTTAGGCATAGGATCAAGCTTTGTCCAGTTGAACATGAATTTTATTTCCCTGAAGATGTAATAAGGAATGACTGGTGATAAAACTAAGTTTGATCAATTTGAAGACTATGATGGTGGCAGTGTGAGGTTTGGTAATGATGAACCTCGTTTCATAAAAGGAAAAGGAAGAATCTGTCTACCCAAAGAACTCAAATGTAATAATGCCTACTGGGTTGAAGGTCTCAAACATAATTTGCTAAGTGTGGCACAGTTACTAAATACTGGATTCAAGGTAGAATTCATGCATGAAAAGGCGAGACTGTTGAATGAGCAAGGAAAACTGATAGGATCTGGAACCCAAACTAAAGGTAACTTGTTCTATCTAGAACTTGGTGAATGCTCATGTTTTATTGCTCAAATTGAAGAGAGTTGGTTATGGCATAAAATACTGTGTCATGTCAATTTTTACAATTTGGTAAAAATAAGCAAATTCAAGAAAGTAAGAGGCATTCCTAACATCAAGAAACCTGAGGTTGGTCTATGCAAGAATTGTCAGATTGGTAAAATGGAAAAAACTAGTTTTAAAGGTAAAAATTATCAGTCTGAAGATATATTAGAAATTGTGCATACTGATTTATGTGGACCCATTGGAATAGAAAGCTATATTGGAGAAAAGTTTTTCATTCTTTTTGTTGATGACTATTCAAGAATGATGACTGTCATGTATCTAAGGAATAAATCAGAAGCATTTGAGAAATTCAAATGGTATTTGGCAAGAGTTGAAAAAGAAACAGGGAAAAAGCTGAAATGTTTAAGGTCAGACAGAGGTGGTGAATTCATTTCACATGAATTCAATAACTTATGCATTGAAAGAGGTATTAAAAGACGGGTTTCAACACCAGGAACTCTAGAACAAAATGGAATAGCTGAAAGAAGAAACAGATCCATTATGGATTGTGCAAGAACCCTGATGATAGAAAAAAAACATTGCTATCAAATACTGGAAGGAAGCCATCAGCACTGCAGTTCATACCTTAAACTGAGTATAGTTGAAGAAGGACTCATTCAAGACTCCCTATGAATTATGGTATGGCTACAAACCCAATGTAAGTTATCTAAAAGTATTTGGAAGCAAATGTTATATTTTGAAAGAATCTAGAAAAGGAAAATTTGATGTAAAAGGTGATGAAGGAATATTTTTGGGTTATTCTTGCAAAAGAAAAGCATATAGATGTTTAAATCTATCCACTCACAAAGTCATAGAAAATGCACATGTGAAAGTTGATGAGTTTGCAGACAAATCAAGAGAAGAAAGCAAGAAGATACCTGAATACTACAAGAGATTTGTTCACATTGAACCTGATACTATACCAAGTATACCATTCACTCAAGAATCCTCAACTCCTGAATCTTCAGTAACCGAGTTGCAAATAGTTCAAATTGAGCTATAGCAACATTTAGACACTACCGAGAAAATGTCTACCGAGTCTGAAGCAACCGAGCCAGAACTGCCTGAATAGGAAATTGAAGCACAAGCAGATATCAATGAAACTCATTCAAGAGGTAAAGAACCTGTATTAGCTAAATATGTCAGAAGACATCATACACCAGATCAGATCATTGGAGACAAATATGAAGGAACCCTAACAAGAAGTAAGTTGAAAACTACTTGTTTACTTGCTGATTTTGAACCTAGAAGTATTAAAGACACATTGGCAAATGATAGTTGGATTGAGGCAATGAATGAGGAAATAGAGCAGATAGAGAATAATAAGACATGGACTCTTGTACCCAGGCCCAAAGATAAGAATATAATTGGCACCAAGTGGGTATTCAGAAACAAGTTGACTGAAGATGGTAAGGTATCCAGAAACAAAGCTAGATTGGTATGCAAAGGATACTCTCAAGAAGAAGGCATAGATTATGGGGAAATTTTTGCTCCTATTGTAAGATTGGAAGGAGTCCGAACCTTACTTGCATATGCTTCTCACAAAGGATTCAAAGTTTATTAGATGGATGTCAAGTCAGCATTCCTCAATGGAATACTGGATGAAGAGGTTTACATTGAACAACCTGAAGGTTTTGTTGATCCAGAGAAAAAGAATATGGTCTGCAAATTACACAAGGCACTGTATAGTCTGAAACAAGCCCCTAGAGCATGGTATGAAAGATTGCATAACTATCTTATTCAGATTGGTTTTAAAAGAACTAATGATAATATTAGCTTGTATATAAAGGAAGGATCAGATAATAAGATTGTCTTGGCAGAAATATTTGTAGATGATACTGTTTTCACAGGGAATGGTGATCTTTGCAAAGAAGTTTCAGAACAAATGAACAAGGAATTTGAAATGTCTATGTTTGGTGAAATAAAATTCTTTGTTGGTCTTCAAATTCAACAAAATAAGAATGACATCTTCATTACTCAATCAAAATACATCAAGGAGATATTGAAAAAGTTTGGTATGGAGGACTGCAAACCTGTTGGAACTCCTATGTGTACTGGATTGAAACTTACCAAAGATGATGAATCCAAAGAAGTAGACCAAACATTGTATAGATCTATGATTGGAAAGTTACAGTATGTAGTTCATACCAGGCCAAATATTGCTCTTGCAGTTGGTATTGTTGCAAGATTTTTAGCAAAACCAAGAGACACTCACCTAATGGAAATCAAAAGGATAATGAGATATTTGAAAGAACTAAAGGTTATGGACTATGGTACAAACTTGGAGGTAATTTGGATTTGAAAGTTTTTACTGATGTTGATTGGGCAGGGAATCTTGATGACAGAAAAAGTACAAGTGGAGGAGCATTCTTTCTTGTAAAGAGATTGGTTTCTTGGACAAGCAAAAAGAAGAATTGTACATCCCAATCCATAGCAGAAGCAGAGTATGTTGCTGCAGCAGTAAACTGTTCCAACATTGTTTGGTTTAAGCAGCTATTACAAGGAATGAAGATGGAAATCAAAAAACCAGTTGTTATGTTCTGTGACAATACTAGTGCAATAAACATATCCAAGAATCCAGTGATGCATTCCAAAACCAAGCACACAGCAATAAAATGTCATTTTGTCAGAGAATTGGTGCAGGACAAGGAGATCAGACTGGAATATGTGCATACAAAGAAAAAAATTGTTGACATATTCACAAAGCCATTACCTAAAGATACATTCTTGTATCTTAGAAGTAAGTTAGGGGTCACTCCCCTATCTGAAGTTCACTAAAATAAAGTTTTAAGTGATGCATCAACCTATGACAAGTTGAACATCTATCAGTTGATACAGTAGAGTATTGAAGTCATTGCATATGAATTTGTACATAAGATACATTGTAATCCAGTTGAGACTACTTTGGCATATGAGAAGTGCTTTTATTGTGTTGTATTGTCTTTGGCATGTGCTGTCAAAGAGGGAGAGTAAAACTATAATATCTATTCTAAAATTTGTAAGCATTTGTAAAGGGAGAATAGAACTGTCATATCTTTCTGTTATACAATTCCTTCACAGAGGGAGAATTTTTTATCTAAGAGGGAGAGGTATTATGTTGACACATTGTGTTGCACTAAGAGAAAGACTTTTTTTCAAATTTCATTCTGCTATGACATGTTGTGTTGCCATCAATGCCAAAGAGGGAGATTGTTGGATACAATTGGTTAATTGAGTATTGTCTTTTATGTTACACAAATGTCATATCAGTCATCAGACAGAGTCTACCGAGCTCAGAATGTAAGCATAGTAGTTTACAGAGTCTACCGAGCATTGTTGTATATTACATTGCAAAGATAGCTCCTACCGAGCTAACTTGGGTAACGAAGGAAGTTCAGTACTTACCGAGCTCACTCGGTGATCAAAGGAAACTATGACTGAGTGTTTACCGAGCTGGGAAGGTAAACGAAGAAAAGTTAGTGTTTACCAAGTTGGGAAGGTGACCAAAGAAAAGTTAGTGTTTACCGAGATGAGAAGGTAAACAAAGGAAAGTCAGTATTTACCGAGATCACTCAGTGTCCAAAGGAAATTTGGCAAAGACAGTTTCTACCGAGCTCACTTGGTCATCTATACTCACGACATTTGTTGCATTAACCGAACTCAGTCGGTTAATAGAGGAATTATTTTTTGAACAGTATTAACCAAGCAGTGTCGGCTAGTAAAGGGATTTGTTAAATTATTTCTAGCCGACTATTGTATTTGTTTGATTATTGGTCAGTGATTAGAGCCGACTAAGATAATCTGTAAGGTATATATGAAAGATGAAGTTGTGAATTCATAAGATGTAAAAAATTGGATACATAAGAGTGCGAATATATGGATATGGAATGAGCGAATATTGAACATATGAGCGAATGTTGAAGAAGTGTGATGAAGAATCAGATGCGTTGAAGGAGTTGCAAAGTTGTATGTGATCAGTAAGGATCCAGTCAAGCATAATAGAGATCTGCAATCAGCAAAGATAAGTTGCACATTATATCAGGTCACTTCATTGTTGCTTTCTAACCATTGTAACAGTGAACTCAAAATCTCTTAACAGAGTGGGTTTAACAGCCCTATTGTAAATCCTCTAACAAGGTGACAGTTCAGTTGAATTGTTCTAAAGACCTCTAGCAAGGCCACTCCTAACAGGGTGATTAAATCCTCTAACAGGGTCACACCTAACAGTGTGTTTTGTAACCTTTAACAGGGTTGGCTCCTAATAGGGCTCACTTCAGAAGAGTGAAAAATAGTAACTAGTTACATTGGTGGTTTTTTCCCATATTGGGTTTCCACGTTAAATCTGGTGTCTCTAGTGTTCATGATTGCTGAATTGTTTTGGTTATCAGTTCTTAATAATTATTAGTATTTACTGCATTATCAAGTTTCAGTAATCTGTAACTAAGATCAAGATTTTTAGACATCTAAGGGACTGTGAAATGTTTTTGTGGTAACTGATTCACCCCCTCCCCCTCTCAGTTACTCCATTCTCATTTCCAACAAGGGAAAGGAGATTGAGTTTCACTCCCAATACAGGGGTAGGTCCATTAATTGTTCAACGGAGGCTAGGATATATTATCATTCTGAATCAAATGCCTGTTATAGATAAAGGAAAATAGATAGTTGAATCTACTAGTGTTGTTCTTGAAGAAAGGCCTCTTGAACCTTCTCCTAAGAGGATAAAGATAGTAAGGGAAGAAGAACCTCATGTTGAGGAGTACTCACCTTCCCAAACCCCCATGAGAATTGAGAAGGAGTAGCTCACTGATGAGAAAATTGAACAAATTGGATCACAAGGGGGAGTTTTTGTTACCTAAGAAGATATTGATGAAGGGAACCCCCAAGAGCCTTTGGTGCCAAGTCTTGAGATGACTGTAGCAGATTAAAAGGGAGGGTAATTGGATCCTATTTTGGAACTAGCCAATCAGCAATTTTTGTTTGATGATAGCTTTGTAAAGTCTAGGGCTTTCCAACAGTTTTCTTGGAGGGAAAACATGAATAGTTTTGAGGAAAGATGTAAGAATTTGAAAATAGAGCATCCAAAAATGGATGAAGCCTCCATTCAAAATCAAATAAAAGAACAGATGATTCAAGAGTTCCAAAGTATAACCCTTGAAGAGTAGAGATAGATGGTAAAAGCTACAAATATCTTATTATTGCCCAATTGGGACATTGCTAATGCATTACTTTTCAATTCTATGTCAAATATTTTGGGATTAAAAGATCCAAATAAAAAGGAGTTCTTAGGAATTTCTTTTAGTAATGACCAAGCTACTCTTGTCATGTGGTCACTAAGAAGAGGATCCAGGACTGTTTCATCACAGCCTGACATCATTGTAAGGAGAGTTGCTAACACCTCACATGTACGAGCAGCCCATATGAATGTGGATTATTCTCAATTTTCCTTGGCTACTATAGAAGGGGACGAAAAAGAAATGATTGAGTTGCAGAGCAAATATGAGTAGTTGTGGATGCCTACAATAAGGAGGTAAAAAAGAGAATTGAGCTTGAGAACAAGCTATCGGGAAGGTCCACGAGGCCTAGGATAACATACCTTCTCCCCCCATGTGAGCCATTCAAGTCCTCTCCTCTCATACAAATACTAGATACACCCTAAAGGCTAGAGTATTACATTGCTAAAGACTTCGAACAAGAAAAGAATAAATTGTGGGCCTTACATGTGGAGTTGAATGATAAATATGAAGATAAATTAAGAAACACTCTCACATATTTGGGGGACAAAATTGAATGGCCACTAATTTATGATCAGTAGGCTAAGGTGATCAATATCTGGGATGAAGTGAAAGTGAGTGATGAGGCTTTGAAGCCTATTGTGAATAAGTGGGTAAGAAGGAGGAACGAGATGACATTTTTATGTTATTCTGTTATAAAAACCTCATATGATCAAATTGAGAAAACTTTTGATATTATTTCTAATCTTATTGATTTTGAAAATAAGAGAATTCATTTGCAAAGAATAGTAGTTGGCTACTTAGATAAGTACAAGAGTAAAAGGTTTAGTTTGTTTCCTCATGCCCTAGATAAGAAGAATATTTTGAAAAAAAAAGATGAATGGGCTAAGGAGCTTGATGATTTATTTTGTTTAAGAATGAATGAGGTTATAAATGAAATAGGGCATGCTTGGTGGGCCACAAAAACTAAAAAAATAGTGAAAGCCCAAATATTCTTTGATTCCTTGAAACAAGATTTTATTACTATTGATAATGAGGCTAAGTATGTGCTCAAAAGACAAAGTGATATTTTTCAATTCAATTGGCCAGATGATACACTGTTTGACAAGTGGATGGCAAAAATAGCTCTTGATGAATAGTTTGAGGAAGTTGAAATTGACAGTGATAAGGTGCAGGGTAATGAGATCCAAAATTAACGCCATCGCTACACAAGGCCAATAGGAAGAAGAAGACAAGAATGATTAGCCTATTTCAGTTGTAGGCCTAGGCCCACAAGATGTTGACACAACCATAAAAAAGGGAAAAGTAGAAGTTACTCCCATAGTACAAGATGAAGATCGTGAAAACCCACAGATGGAGATTAACCTGCAATCATTAAAACAAACTTCATCATTGGCTAGCTTGGTAGTTGCATACGTGGAAGAATCAAAATAGCAACCAAATCAACAAAATTAGAGGATGTAATAGAAGGGGACCCACTAAAAGGAATGTTTGATCTAGAAATCTTCTGTTACTCACATTTTTTGTCATTTTGTGATAGGTGTATATAAATATCTCTTGTAAAAGACACCTATCAGTTCTCTACGCCTGAAGCTTGTTTCATCTCACATTATATAAGTGAGATTCCAGGGCTAGAGAATGGTCTGATTTCAAATGTATTTTTAGTATTACACTTAGGATGTTTTTGGTCCAGTCTTTGAGCAAAACTTTATGATGTATTTTCTCTGCATGTTTTATGAGAATATGTCGATATGGAATGATCCCTATGTCTTTTCTTAAGGTCATTATGAGTTTACAACAATTGTATACAATTTTTAAAGAAAACTAATACAAGTTATGAGCTGTCCCCATATCAATTTTTATTGAATCTTGTCTCCTTAGGTATTACCTAGTTATTTTCAGATTGTGTGACTAAAGCTTTCTCAATTGAATGCAATTCATTTAGGTTGTATGTCAATTCATTACTGCTATTAATTCAATAAGTTAACTAAATGCTTTTGATGAATTTGATAGGGTTATCATGGTAATAGAAAGGATGTATGCAAGAATGAAATTTATTAAGAATTGCTGATAAGTCTTATTGTAAAGCAATAGATCAAATCCACAAATTGAAGTAGACTCTAATTCCCAATGGAATAGGCACTGGTCAAAATTTACTCAGTATGCAGAGTGGACACACTATGAAGAAGCATCAATTTTAAATCATAATCAGCTTTAATTTACATTTCTTGAAGATTTTAAATGACAGTCAGCACTTATTTGCATGAAATCAGTTTTTATTGAATCTTGTCTACTTAGGTATTACCTAGTTATTTTCAAATTGTGTGAGTAAAGCTTTTTCAATTGAATGCAATTCATTTAGGTTGTATGTCAATTCATTACTGCTATTAATTCAATGAGTTAAGTAAATGCTTTTGATGAATTTGATAGGGTTATCATGGTAATAGAAAGGATGTATGTAAGAATGAAATTTATTAAGAATTGCTAATAAGTCTTGTTGTAAAGCAATAGATCAGATCCACAAATTGAAGTAGACTCTAATTCCTAATGGAATACGCACTAATCAAAATTTACTCAGTATGCAGAGTGGACACACTATGAAGAAGCATCAATTTTAAATCATAATCAGCTTTAATTTACATTTCTTGAAGATTTTAAATGGCGGTCAACAATTGTTTGCATGAAATGTTTTAGCCCTAGTTAGCCACTATTGTTGGAAACACTGGCAAATCTATAGAAGAAATTTGGTAAATCTATTATATGGGATGTGTTTATTCAAAATGTTAGAATTGTACATGTATTTGAGGATTTGAGATGAGAATTAGAATGAAACTAAAATAATTCTCATACAGTATCTTCTAGTCTTGAATCATCCCTGAGTATACCCACCTTAGTTTTGTAGAGCTTAAACAGTAGAAAACCACCCTTGGTTTTGTTGAAGTTGGGTCCAAGTGGTGTACACTATAATTGTAAATAGGAATTGGCTAATCCTTAGGTTATGTGTGTAATATCAATTTGGTATTGAACATTTTGTTGTTTAGTAGTTTTAAAACACCAACATATCCATCCACATACAAGGATAAAACCATAAAGTCCATTAATCATGGATCATTCAATTAAAGCATCTTAGCTCATCTCTAGAAAGAAATTTAATTCAACTTCCAAAAAGGAATATCAGTTAGTATTAAGTAACAACTTCCTTCAAAAAAGACATCAATCATACCATTGAGATTGTGAAATAATTTCACTTGTTTTATATCTTTTGGTGTACTACCAATACATAAGTACAAAAAAATCTAAAAAATAATAATAAAATTTCTACAATAAAACCACAAGAGAACATATTTCCATTTTGAACTATGAATCCATCGACACGATTTCAGCATCTCATACATTCTAAATTACTTATATGATTTTTATTACCAGTAGTTATTCGAATGATTGTTTGTATACAATGCATAATGACACACTCATTATGGAATGTTTAGCATAGTAAAATATTGCTAAGAAAGCACATCTCATCTTTACTTATGATCGCACTTTTCTCAATTTTAATCTAAAGAAGCAATTCTACTTTATGCATAACCATGATTTCACAGCAATAAGATGAAAATTCTATCAAGATTCTAGATGTCAAGGTATTGAGTAAGTTCCAGCAGCAAAACCTATCTCAAGTAAGTATACACTAAAACTTATTGGTGAATTCAACACACTAACAACACTTCATTTTGGAAACTGGAATTATTGGAACAATAGTTTGACAAGGTGTTATACCACTATTGGTTACTATATGTTTTTGATCTTAGTAGTACTCTATATCCCTCTATCATATTTCATCAAGGAAAACCATGAATATTACCTATAATACCCCGAAAGGACTTTGTTTCTCTATATTAAAAAGAATCCCCAAATAGTTATGCAAGTTTCAAATGAACATAAAAGATTCACAAAAACACATTTCTCTAATACATTTTCATCTACATTCCTTTCAACTGTTGGCTTCAAAACTATTTTAATCTTTATTTCTGGTTATTTGCCTACAATCCATCTATCTATTGTAAGAAGAATCAGAAATGTAATTTTGCAGCTTCCACAAGTCTAAATAAAATAAAGGACCCTTAAGTTCAGTCATAAGCATTATGAGATTGAAAAGAATTTAAAAGAATTCCATGCTATCCTCAACCGCAAGGAGCAAGAAGGAGGTGTTCTCAACTTGATATTTCATTGTCACAATTTGGTTAATATTTGTAATCTAACATAGTGAGGGTGCCCAATGGCTATGCAGATTTGGTAAAATACCTCCAACAATACCATATCAAAGAAAAACATGAACTAGATTGTGATTAACATTCCATGTCTTTGGAAGATCTGATGACATTTTCTACACACCTCATTTCATTTTAATGAAAGAAGATCATATTTGGAGTCTTTGTGCTAATGTATTATGAATGCTTATAGATTACAAATGGGGAGTTTATTGTTAAGAACAAAAAAACTTTACTCTTTAAACCCTATCAAAATACTCTTAGCCACGCCAACGGAATAAAGTTTTAGGTTCAAAACCACCAATTTGACTAGTTTCTACTCTATTTAAGTAGTTCAAATCCTATCAATTTCCTATTAATCGATATGATAAAAGAAGGAACAAACTAAAATCTCCCATTAAGAATAATTCAACCAGAAATCCAAGGTGTTTTAGAATTATTGATTGTAATCATGACAGAAAATAGAATTGGGAGTTATATAGAAACTGAAAATGGGAACCTGATTAGGCTTAGTCAATTGCTAGATCCTTCCTCTCTAGCTACCAATAGCATTCCACCAATTGAATTCTTTTTTTCTCTTTTCTTTTCAGATACCCCCCCGAATGGATTAACCTGCATGTCCTAATAATTATGTATGTGTGTGGATTATAATTGTTTGGAAGTTATTCCCTTAAAACAACTTTTATCAAAATTAGTCATTGTTTGATTCTAATTCAAGCAATTAATTTAATGGCTTTTGTCTAGGTGGCAGTCCAATATCAATTCATTCGGTATGTGAAGGAGTGGGTTGTGACATTCTCCCCCTCTTAGAAAATGCATCGTCTCGATGCAAATATGTTGAAGCTTATAATCATATCCATAGAATTTTCAAAACACTCATATTGCAATGATCAGTAATGTGATTCTAGCAACAATATTGACTTTCATCTACTCAAATAAGGTCAAAATTTTGTTTCCTTAAATGAAAGTTATGTTTCATTAACATATTAACACTTTAACTCTCATGGAGCTATCTTTTGATAAATAAAATTAACACAATAACAATCAGTAACAATCACAATTTTTTTTTAAGAACATGTATAATTACTAATATTAATAACATTATCTATGTGTGTGTGTGAATTCCATTACCAATCTATAGTTTTACAAGGTTAGGCTACCTCTCCCTGACAATATTCCCCCTTTCTTATAATGTGTTGTTCCCTCTGTTGCATTACAGGAACAACAACAAATGTCAGTCCATCATATATCATAAATTAAATCAATTTTCTAATGAAGTATAAAATCAAATACTTCCTTATCTCTAGAAGTCTCAAAATTAGTAACATAGTGCCTTAAAATCACATGATATCACACACATATCTATGCACTTACCATACCTTGGCATCACCTATGGATTTTTCCTCACTAGTAGGTACTTATCCACATCCTACAATACTTTTACAGATGCACTCACAATACCTTTAGCTAATTTACAATATCAATATCTTAAGGAGATCAATTCAATTATTAGAAGTCAAAATTTTTGTTTAGCTTTATGACTTCTTAACTCATCTTTTAATCACATCTTGATCATGAGTAACATAAATAATCAGCCATTTATACCATGTGTACCATATGTACCATACATACCATTTAACATGTGGTACTCACCAAGTGATTAATCATCTACATCAATAGACAAATGTCCACGAAACATAATCAAAAAATGCAATCCCATTACATATAATTTGTCATGACTTGATTCATCATGAAATATAATGATATGCAAAAATAATATCTTCAATGTATTCATTAATATTTAATCAACATTATGTATCTAAATGCTTTGCAAAAGTTGACATCCAGATGTACATCCTAATGCAGCATTTAGCTCAAAATTAATGACATGTATCAAACCACTACATGATAAGTATATAAATAATATAAAGGCCACATAGTCAAATGTGTCACACAACATTGAACCCAAGTTCTTCATCATTAGATAATAAACCCAAATCCCAATCAGATATATTGACCAAATGTGTAAAGTCGAATACATAATTACCAAGTCTATATCTAACAAAATATCAACTAGGATTCCAAAACAAACAACTCAAGATGACCAAATTGACCAGTTGACTAAATGAAATGAGTCAACAACTTTCTATAAAGTAGAAGTCACATGCATGGTGGATCATCACATATGCATAACACCCATGCAAAATATTATCAAAAATAGATAGAAAGAGGAATCTATACATACCCTTTTGCATTCTCATAGGGAGACCATATTTCATATGCTTGCCACATAGGCCAAAAAGTCAAGTCAGGTTAGTCAAAAATTGTCTACAAGTAGATACAATATCTTCCAATAAGTTATGCAACTTCATTCTACTTTCCAACTTACATGTCAAAATGATAGGTGCAATAAATATTACATTTCATAACTAATTATGGACCAAATTGTCAAAGCACAACATATCATCACATGACTATGCCATACATGAAATTATCAGAAGAAGTTTACCTATATGTTCAACTTTATTCTATCGTATGTAAAAACCATGTCCTACTAAGCAATTGCCACATTATCAATTGCAAGAACACATAAATAAGGAAAAAAAACCCTAGTTGAATAGTCAACAGCTATTTCAATCAACATAATCAAGGATTAAGAAATAATTATCTATTTAAGAATGTAACACATGACATTATCCAAGGATGCTGACCTATACGTCATCCATCCATCAAAATGCATGATTTAATAAATACATGAAGTACAATTTAAAGCATCATACCTCAATGAGAATCATAGCAAATGTCAACCTACATGTTAGACATGGAATAATAAACACATCATACAAGTGCAATGTCATCTACCATATGATCAGCACCATTAAGTAAATCAGCTAAGTATGCTCACCAATCACCTACTAGGATCAGTAAATCCATTTTTTATCAATTTAGTGACCTTAGGCCATCAAGCCCATTTTGTCACCATAGTGTGCTTAACCAACATATAAGAACATGTTGTGATGGATGACCTTCACGCCATTAAATCATCACATAAAATATGGTTTGAGGCACTTTAACCTCGCCAACCACAGAGTGAATACTTCCCCTAGGATTCTTCCTGACATGAAGAATACCCCAACCCTAGCACGAGAAGCCTAGCTTCCCAGAACAAGATGGATCAAATGGATCTGGTGCGGCCATGAAACACACTATATTGCAACCATGTTCCTAGTAGCCTAATCATAGAATGCAGTAGGGAATAAAAATAAACTACACATCTACACATATGTACTAAAACCAAATAAGCATAACCATATACATATATGCATTATTTGGAAAACAAATGGCTTGGCCAAGCACTTTAAAAGCTAGATTTATTAGTAGAAGAAACATGAACAACATGTAACCATTCTACATAACTGGTAGATAGAGAAACTAAATGTAAAGTATCCATCTATCTTTCCCATAATTTCTAAATTACACCCTTCCATGAAGGAAAATACACAACATTTTTTTAGTACTGGTATTAAACTAGTAGGTAGAGTGGAAAAATGAAAACAACACTTCTACCCTTCCCTGTTTGTCCACATTCAGCACCCACACTGGAAGGTAAGCTTTCCAAAATAATAAAAATAACATAGATAAATGTAAAAGAAAGAATGGCATGTTCTTTACAATCTACTCCCTTATACATCCTATCAATGCTCCACAATGAACATCATAGATGACATCACTTCCAAATCATAGGACTAGCATCATCCAAAATACACACACACCCTAGCCACCTCAAGATCAAAGTCCAAAAAGGAGATACAAAACTAGAATAAAAGTGAACAAGAGTCACAGTAAATAGGTCACATAAGAAATTGGTCACTCGGTGGTTATAAAGAACATAAAATTTCAAGCTAGTCCTTCATCACATCCAAGTTCATAAAACTGAACATAAAATGAAAACCCAATTCACTTAAAGCAGAATGACTCTCACTAGTCACCAAGATGGAGTAGATGTTTAATGACACCTTATGTCCAATGGTTGCTAAGAACATAACCAAACTTTTGATGCATCACATGCAATTTATCTTGATAATCACACATTTCTAAATGCATAATGGAACATGCAATAATTTTGCAAATGAAATCCATGTTCTTCCTACTTATTATATTAGGTTAATCAATGAACCTCATGAATCTGGCATAAAATAGAAATAAACTATTGCACCACATGTGCATCACGTGCTATTTACACAATTAAAGGCTTTTTCTTTTCTATCACAAGCCACATTTGCATTTGGTAGGCACTCACAGTCTAGTGCAAAAGTCAGCCATCATTTGACTATCTCATAGTTAGCAAAATTTTTACACTCTTCTTGCATCACACTTGCAAGAACAAATATTTCAAGTATAATATTGAAATATACATATTATACTACCACATAATTTTAATCAAAATATAATCATAACTATATGAGGTACTCAATTTACCATTCATTCCATAAACTTTCTATTTTGACAATCTTTAGAGGAATATAATTTTTAACTCACAATCATGACATGCATAAGGAATATCATAACCTTCTATGTCAAAAGTAATCATAGTTAAGAGGCACAACATACAACCCATGTCATCAGCTCATACAACATAAAGTAAACTAGTTGACTTACAGTTGTGTGTCTAGCATAGTGAACTCAAGGCCCAAGTGTGGAACCAAGAACTCTGATACTATATGTAAAGACTGCCCCTACAAAACCAATGCCACATCAACAACCTCCATAAAATGCGGAAAATTCAACAAGAGTCAAAGTCTTTTGAATATTGACTAGTCAGCATTAGTTGGTTAACTATCATTAACTTTAACAAAATGATACATATACATATATGCTCAAATTTAAAAGAAACAATAAATTCGTTACCAGATTACCAATACCAGATACCAGATACCGGATACTAGATACCAGATACCAGATACCGGATACTAGATACCAGATACCAGATGGTCTAACCTTGATGACCAAGTTGAAATGAGCTCCAAAACCTATCTAATAACACAAGGGCGAGAATGTTGTAGGAGTGCTTTACCACCTTACCATGAAGCTGTTAAGCTTCCCCAGAATCTTTCCTGACATGAAAGATACCCAGCCCAACAACAAGATAGTCTAAACAAATAAAACTTAGAGGAGTAATGGAATCCTGCTACACAAATAATGTCAGGAAAATTGATCAGTCAACAAGATAACAAAATAATATTTTCTTAGTTATCACTTCAATTTCACAGTCCCTTCTCCATCATTTATAATAAGTAAACATAACAAGGTTTATCCATCATTGAGTTTCATATACCCTTCCATAAACAAGAATAAAACCATAAAGTCCATTAATCATGGATCAATTAATTAAAGCATTTAGCTCATCTCTAGCAAGAAATTTAATTCAACTTCCAAAAAGGAATATCAGTTAGTATTAAGTAACAACTTCCTTCAAAAAAAGACATCAATCATACCATTGAGATTGTGAAATAATTTCCCTAGTTTTATATCTTCTGGTGTACTACCAATACATAAGGACACAACAATCTGAAAAATAATAATAAAATTTCTACTACCAAACCACAAGAAAACATATTTCCATCTTGAACTCTGAATCCACAGACACAATTTCAGCATCTCATTCATTCTAAATTACTTATATGATTTTCATTACTAGTAGTTATTTGAATGATTGTTTGTATACAATGCATAATGACACACTCATTATGGAATGTTTAGCATAGTAAAATATTGCTAAGAAAGCACATCTCATCTTTACTTATGATTGCACTTTTCTCAATTTTAATCTAAAGAAGCAATTCTACTTTACGCATCACCATGATTTCACAGCAATAAGATGAAAATTCTATCAAGATTCTAGATGTCAAGGTATTGAGTAAGTTCCAACAGTAAAACCTATCTCAAGTAAGTATACACTAAAACTTACTGGTGAATTCAACACACTAACAACACTTCATTTTGGGAACTAGAATTATTGGAACAACAGTTTGACAAGGTGTTATCCAACTGCTGGTTACTATATGTTTCTGATCTTAGCAATACTTTATATCCCTCTATCATATTTCATCAAGGATAACCATGAATATTACCTATAATACCCTGGAAGGACTTTGTTTCTCTGTATTAAAAGAATCCTTAAATAGTTATGCAAGGTTCAAACAAACATAAAAGATTCACAACAACACATTTCTCTACTACATTTTCATCTACATTCCTTTCAACTGTTGGCTTCAAAACTATTTTAATCTTTATTTCTATTTATTTTCCTACAATCCATCTATCTATTGTAAGAAGAATCAAAAACATAATTTTGTAGCTTCTGCAAGTCTGAATAAAATTAAGGACCCTTAAGTTCAGTCATAAGCATTATGAGATTGAAAAGAATTTATGAGAACTCCATACTATCCTCAACTGCAAGGATCAAGAAGGAGGCATTCTCAACCTGATGTTTCATTGTCACAATTTGGTTAATATTTCTAATCTAACATAGTGAGGGTGCCCAATGGCTATGCAGCTTTTGTAAAATAGCTCCAATGATACTGTATCAAAGAAAAATGTGAACCAGATTGTGATTAACATTCCATGTCTTTGGAAGATCTGATGACATTTTCTACACACCTCATTTCATTTTAATGAAAGAAGATCATATATGGAGTCTTTGTGCTAATGTATTATGAATGCTGGCAGATTACAAATGGGGAGTTTATTGTTAAGAACAAAAAAACTTTACTCTTTAAACCCTATCGAAATACTCTTAGCCACTCCAATGGAATAAAGTTTTAGGTTCAAAACCACCAATCCGACCAGTTTCTAGTCTATTTAAATAGTTCAAATACTATCAATTTCCTATTAATCAATACATTAAAAGAAGGAACAACCTAAAATTTCCCATTAAAACTACTTCAACCAGAAATCCAAGGTGTTTTAGAATTATTCATTGTAATCACGACAGAAAATAGAATTGGGAGTTATACAGAAACTAAGAATGTGAACCTGATTGGGCTCAGTCACTTGCTAGATCCTTACTCTCTAGCTGTCAATAACATTCTACCCAACTAAATTCATTTTTCTTTTCTTTTCTTTTCTGATACCCTCCCGAACGGATTAACCTTCATGTCCTAATAATTGTGGATGCATGTGAATTATAACAGTTTGGAAGTTATTTCCTTAAAATAACTTTTAGCAAAATTAGTCATTGTTTGATTCTAATTCAAGCAATTAATTTAATGGCTTTTGTCCAGTTGGCAGTCCAATACCGATTTATTCGGTATGTGAAGGAGTGGGTTGTGACATCTTCAAAGATAAAACACATACGTCTGGATAAGTTGTAGAAAGATAAATTTCAAATGCTTTGACTAATAAGTAGACAATTCTTAAAGTGGGAATACATGTAGGATACAATAGGCAATCTTCCTCAATCTAGAATATAAATGAAAATCTTTCTCTATCTCAGAAGCATATGAAAGGTGTTCAACTGCATAACAAAAGCATGTAGTGAAATGGCTAGCGATTACTGAGAAAATCCTATTCTTTTTTATCAGGAAAAGTCACATTCCAACCTGTTAAATAAACAACTGAAACGATGATTATTTTAACTTCTAAATAGCTTACTGGCGTTTTGAAGAGACCCTCCTTTTCAAGATTGTAGTTACAAGGAGACATGGTGGGAGACAAGTTGAAGGATGCAGGCAAGAAGATAACACCATTTTCAAATTAGATTATACATTGGTACATGAATAAAGAATAAACTGTATTATACATAGAAAACTAAAAGGAGATATTTCTCTGCACTAAATCAATACATTAAAATTAAAAATGAGGCTGCACTAAATCAATACATTAAAATTAAAAATTAATATAGGGATGGGGAGATGCGGATAGGTATACTAGAGTATTGAAGGTTCTATGTTTAAAATCTTTAAGGGACTACCATAACAAACTCCTCAATTTTTATCTTAAGCCAATGCTTTCTGTTCCCTTCCCATTTTAATCTTAATATTCCAAATTTAAATTAGAGATCTATGTGTTCTTATGCATGGTAACATGTGCAACACAATAAACAATGACCAAATAATAAAAAAATCTCTACAGGCTAAGGTTCAAATAATGTCTTGTTCATGAATTTTGACAACATGTAATATCCCTTGTTCCTTGATGGCTCTAGATCTATCATGTATTCTCAATTCTTCTATATATTTCAATATTTGTTATCACTTTTGTAAGCTATAGATAAAAATAATTAATATACATTAATATGATCAATCAAAGGATTTTATAAGGGAAAAAACAAGATAAATTGCAACAACAAAATATAAAATGAATGATTTTATAGAAACAACAATTATTTATTTCATTC
This sequence comes from Cupressus sempervirens, assembly GCA_028749045.1. Lineage (NCBI taxonomy): Eukaryota > Viridiplantae > Streptophyta > Pinopsida > Cupressales > Cupressaceae > Cupressus > Cupressus sempervirens. Next base: position 25,940,818 of record CM053789.1, read on the forward strand.
TCACCGATGCAAGTTGTCTGACTTTAGACATGTGATTACACTCGAAGAAGATTCAAAGAAAATGAGTAAGTTGTTAAAACCCTTAATATTGATTGTCTCACAGTAAGCTTTGAATTGATCTTTACCCATTTTCACGAGTATCACATTATTATTTTGTTCCTTTTAGTGTGGATTGTCAAATGTGACAGATTCCAAACATCATTTTTTATTTAAATTAAATGCTTAATCAAATTGTTGCAAAATGATAGGAAAAATCAATTATAGTAATCTCTCGAGTGGGAATAAAAAGAACCCTTGCCAAAATATATTTTATACTTCAGAAAAAAGATACAAAAAAATCTTTAAAATAGAAAGAAAATAAAAGAGCATATCAGTTACAATGAAGATAAACAATGTTTTGTTAGTGTTTACTAATTCTAACATAGTGTTCATACCATTCACCTTCACTATGATCCATAATTTATGGTTAAGATGTTGTTCAACTTCAGCTAAAACGATGGATTATTGGCCACATGCATAATACAATAGTTAAGATTGTATATATATGAATTCATATTACAATCAATCAATGATTAATATATTTCTACATTTTTCTATTTTTTTTATCTTGCAATTTGGTCTCTTTCTTTCAGCAATATTACCTCTGAAATTCTACATACTATCAGAGCTAGAAAAATAAGCATTGATTTGATTTGTAGGTATTACAGATCAGAAATTGGTTAGAATGAATTTTTTTCATTAGATTGGGGGTTGTTAATGTGTTTCATTTATAATCACAAGTTGAGATAAAGTTCCATTTTTTTTTGGGAAAATCAATAACATTTGGTATTTATTTTCATTCTTTTGTTGTCAAGCTAACCCCAGAGAATTATCTGTCTTGGTAAAAAGAGATAGAGAATCACTGCCCTGAGCAAGATCTATTGCCCTATCTCCTTAGACACATTTCTAAGCCAAGTGATTATGAACACAAATTTCAAAAGTTAATAGTAATGATATTGTTTATGGACGAATATGTCTTACTACTTCTTATGGTATTTTTCTCCTCTCCTTAGTTAGATTAAGGGGGGGTGTTAGTGTTTACTAATTCTAACATAGTGTTCATATAACTCCCCTTCATTATGATCCATGATTTATGAATAAGAAGTTATTGTCCACATGCATAAGTCTTTGTTGATGACAATAGATCAGTCATATTCTCATTTCATAGTTATTCACCCTAATTTCTTAAATGATACAATAGTTAAGATTGTATATATTATGCAGGTTACAATCAATCAATGATTAATAACATTTTATTTTAAATCTCTATTTTTTTAATCTTGCAGTTTGGCATGTTTCTTTTAGCAAGATAATCTATGAAATTCTACATGTTCCCAAGAAGGCAACAACAAAATAGTTCTCCATAAAAGTGCCACTATATATGCCAAAAATTGTATACAATGATGAACAATACCCTTAGTTTTTCTTTCATGGAGGCCTCAATGTAACAAAAAATACAAATAAAAAATGGAACAAAAGGATATTTTGTATTTAAAGCTATGAAGAATATTTAGAACTATCATACCATTGTACTATTATAATAAAAAATGTTGTAAAATATTATAACATGAATGTAGGTTGTTGATAGGAATACTAAAATAGGGGGACAAAATGTGAATAATTCAACTCTACTCCTACTATTAGCAATGCCCCATAGACCCTCCTACCCAACAATAATAGAATAAGAAAAATCAATTGTATACATAACATGCCCACCCCCACTCTCCCTTTTAGGTTCTCATGCCTCTGGCCTCCTTCAAAGATGCATCGTAGGCTTCTTTGACCATTTTATCTTAACATGTCATTCAACCTCATGAATGTAAATAAAATACAAATTAATAAAAAAAGAAGTTCTTATGCCTTTTTTCCTTGACATACAATTCAAGGGTTATTGTAATAACATGAAAAAAAAATGCAAATGGGTGCTAGAGAGTAACCAATTTAAAAGTACTAGGTAATGAAACTTGAGCCTACAAGAAAAATAATTTATTAAAGGTGAAATCTTACAATCTTGTTTTATAATGCAGAGATAAATCTAGAAAAGAATTCATATAAGACTGCAGAAAGTATTTATTTTTATCTCTTCAATGAATTTATAATGAAAAATATGAATGTTTACCAAAGAGGTCTCTGGGTTTGGGCAAGTAGAAACCTTCCAAGAATATGGTCTCTTCAATTCCTAGGAAAGAGGGCCTCATGCACAGAATAACACATATTCCTCCATCACCCCTGCAAGAATAGAAAATAGGATTGTTTTAACCTACACTTTTGCTATATCACACATATAATTTTCCCCTTTAATTTTAATTTATTATAAAAAGATGAAGGAAAAATAAGATTTGCGTAGATGGTGAGCTAGAAGAAAGAAGATGGTGCAGGCATAGATGCAAAGATATAAAGCTCTGACTTCATTTTAAACAAGTTACAAATTTTCTCATAAGTATTTTACTTTTATCAAAACACTAACTCAGATGATGGTTATCAATAAATGAATCTAGTAAAAAAAATTATTAACTTCTTACAATAGTTTAATATTCACTTTAATTAAAAGAAGATTTATGAATTTTGTTTTTCCTATGAATTGTTCAAACAATTTGCAAATACTTAAATAAAAATTAGTATAAACTTTTCATATATTTCATTTAATTTCTTCTTGTTGGTGTTTTGAAACAACATGGTTCCAAATTACCCTGATGAGAACAAGATACATCTAGGCGCAACTAATTCCCATCTTTAACATATTCTTTCAAACATTGGGCCAACTATAAGGCTTGACCCTTCTTCTACTTCAGGCTTTGCAAAACCTAGGCGGGTGGACCTCAGATTCAATTTATATGGTACCAATGTTAAACATATTCTTGAATCTGTTAATAGCAAATGAAACCCTTATACCTCCTAATAACTCATGTAATAACATAGATCTACAATAGCTAAATGCAAGACAATGAGATTCATAAGTTGAGTGAGCGCAACACTTTTAGCTCTTCAACATAAAAGGGAAATACAATTGATTAATGATGTTGAATTCAGCAAAAACACTCAAATATGCAGCAGTAAGAACAAGTGATCCTATAGCTGATCAGTGCCTTATCTATTGGGCAGTTCATAAATCTCTCTCATGCATTTTGGATATCTAAGACACATCTTATGACAAGACTCAAGATCTATCCATTTACCTTATAAATTGGATATCAGTGTTCAATCTAAATCTCATTCTTACATGATATCCTCCTCAATAAACCTGCAACCCTATTGATTTCCCTAAAGCATTTACATAACTCGTTGAATTACAAAAAACAATGAAACAAAATACAACATTAAGAGACTGTAACTATTATCTAGGATCTTTGTTCAAGGATCATAAAACATTACAAATCATAGAGAAAGGAGATAAGATTTAAAATGAAACTCAACACCTACTATTCTTTGTATTGATTTCCTTGAAATAACACATGAAAATGCTTGAAATTGACTCACAAAATACCAAATAAACTAGACTGTATAATATACATATGTTGTCATACAAGAGAAATATGTTGAAGAAAAATGGTTGAATCACAGTTCTTGATCCAACAATGTGGTCTCATAGACAAACTGGAACCAACAATGAGGTATCACACAAAAAATTTCCAACCCTTACAATGGATGAAAGAAAGAAATATATAGACAAGGAATGAATTCCAGGATCTTATCTGAAGACAACATGTGTCCACTTGAAATTACATATTTTGCATTTGTAAAACCTCTTTCATCTTTCTACCCATTTGATCTTATTTAGTTTTCATCATTATCCTGTAACAAACTTGAAACATCTCTTGTTCAATGATGAAAACCATTCTGTTTGCCAAAATATCTGAAAGCCTCATGAAATGCTGATGAAATCTATAATTTTACTGTCACTTACACATACTCAGCTCATTACCATGCTAGAAATTAGTTTTGAACTTCAATACCTAAATGTAGTTGCAGATTAGGAATTCGAGACAAAACCTCCTATAACTTGAACAAATAACTTCTTGTGCAAAACCAAACTATGGAATAAGAAAGTTCATCTTTTCTTGGTTCCAGTGATATATAATATGCCTATGTTTGCTAATCAAAAACTCCTAGAAAGTCATTTAAAAAATATATACCTCCTTGCTATGGCTCTAGGTCCGCTCTTCTCATTTTTCAAAATTTAAAATACCATAAAATTTACACTTTAGAATATATCCTTTTTCAATTTAAAAGTCTGTACGTGCCATTTTTTGACAAAATATTTTAAAATTGACATTTAAAAATATTTTATTTTTTCCTCACCCTTGAATTTTGGGTCAACCTTGTTTGACTAGGTTACCACGTGGTAGCACTTGATTGGCCCACATGTCCACCCAGTCAGCTGCCACCTCATCTCCAACTTGGGTCCATTGCCATGTGGTGCCCAGACACATTCCCTCTTTGCATATCTCCCGAACACTTTCGAAAAGTGGTAAAGCATCCACCATCCGATTAGGCCATGTGTCATCATCATGTGTGTTTGGTTAGGAGTCATTATTTGGTCCATGTCACTGATGATGTTAGCATCTCCATTCAAAATTTTTGTCATCATTCCTCCAACCGAGACCCACGCATGAGCTTGAGGCTTCCCTAAAAGGGTGATGTCTTTAAGGCATTCTGTCTTTGGTGTATTATTGTATTTAAACATCTAAAATTTGTGCAGCCTACTTGATGTGGGATATTGGTCTTTTAGAAATTTTCCTCTACTTTGTACATTTTATTCGCTTCCTCTATTTTGCACTATGGCGGTTGACTTTCTATGGTGTTGAAACCTTCTTCAATACATGAGCCTCCTCGTACTTTGCACATTTAGGCAAAGTCAAACACATTCTCTTTTAGCCTTTGATTTTGTGCAAGTGAATTTGGAGAGAAGACGGGTTGCTTTGCTGCTGATTTGCTCCCCTAAGAACCTATTGCAAGTGATGAGACCTAGAACACCTATATCTTTGTTGCACCATAACAAATCCTTTCTTGCTATGGTCTCAAGCTTCCTTTGTATTCATCTTGCCACACCCTATGACTCTCCTCCTTGTTTTATTCTCTTTAATGCTACATTGTTTCATGCCATTGGGCACCTCTTCAAATTCCACCTCCTCCTTTCTATTGTAGCTTCCATGCCTCTTCAATTTTTAATTGATTGGCCTACAACTTCTTCCTTTGACTGGCGACTTCTCGCTTTTTAATGGCAAGACTGGAGACTTGCATGAGATAAGTCTTCTTCAATGTCCCCTTCTTTTTGACATACTCAGCATTTCATGCTTTTCTATTGAGCTTAGTGATTATGTGGGGTAGGAGTTCAATGTCCTTAAATTTTGCAACTTTCTCTTTGCATACAGGAGCTTCCTCCAGTTTCCCTTCAACTTTTGGCTCCCCTGTTCCTCCTCTCAAACTCTAGCATCTCCTTCCATGCGACTTCCTTTCAGTCTTACATGGGCTACCTCCTTCATTTCCTAAGACCTCCTCCATTTTAGCCACTTCTTCCATTTTAGCTACTTCTTCCATTTTGCTCCAAATGCAAGTGCTCTTCCAGCTCCTCCAGCTCAAACAAGTACAAACAATTTTCTAGCAAGGGGAGAGCTAGTTCCCAAGCTTTTATAACTAATTTCTCAAGTGGTACATATACACCATTAAATCATGTTTCTTTGAATGCCTAATTGTGCAAAGTTGGACCTTTACTATGGCCTACTAGATTTTCAATAACTTTGGTGTCTCTAGTCTAATGCCCAATTTTGTAAATATTTATTAGATCAGCTAGTTTTGGTTGTTTGGGCATCAAATCCTTCCCAGACCCAATTGATCCATATATGAGGTATCCACCAAACTTGGGACCTAGAAGTTGACTTATTAGCCCTCTATCACCCATTACATAAGAAATTATTGGGACTTGATAGTGGGGAAATAACTCAAAGGTGTGAGATACATCAGTAATATTTGTTGTAGTAGTAACAACTTTCAAAATATTAGCCCCAATGGATTGTATTTGTGCAAAAAGATGACTTAGATCCTTGGGAGATGGGGTACTCCCATTGATATAGCTTGAAACAATGATCTTACAATTTTGTGAATTCTTCATTCCTTTGACTAATCACATTTTTTCAACACCCAAACATCTTAAAGATTTGAAGGGGGTCAGTCAGGCCCCATAGTGGGCTCGACTAAAAAAAAAAAATCATTTCCAAACACTTGACCTCTCAGACTGATCTATTGAACACCTAATACTCATTGGGATTAATTTTGAGCACTAAATGATCGTTAAAACTCATTTCACATTTTATCTATAAACTATGATTTTCTACTAACAGGGCCTATCAGTTGGCTTTAAAAACTAATCCAAACATATAACTGGGATCTGAAATAAAAAATATTGATTCTTTGTTCCACATACTTTTACCCTATCAAATATCATCTTATGAAAAATTCTCAATCAAAATATATTGACCGCCAAAGTTGCCTTCTTAGAACTACTTGCAAGAAAACATGTCAGAAAGCAATAAAACATGTTCGGATTTGGTTTCAAAAATTGGGTAAACGAACACTTGGGGAAATGAGAATTGCGGCCTTAGTTAACTATCATGAGGAAAACATGAATTTGTGATTAGGGATCATTATGAGTAACAAGACACATTTGGCGAATGGTCAAAGTGGGCTAGTCAAAATTGCATACTAGAAACACTGGCAGAAAAACATTTTATGCAAATGGAATGGACCTGGGAAAGTGTGTAGACAGATTCATCAAGATTTGCAAATTGGCACACTTAAAGAATTTTTGGAATACAAAAAAAATGTACAATCTGTTTGATCTCATCTATCATGGGTTTTGATATATGACATCATGAATAGGGGTTTTTAAAACTCTACACTTCTTGACACCAATAAAAGGTTATAAATTGAATTCAAAATCATGTTTGCAAACTAATCAAACAGATTCGTCATAAACACAAATCTAGAGTGTAAAAATTATGTGACCTCTAGAATGCAATGCAAAATGAATTTTATTATTTTGGTCAATTGGGTCAAAGTTATGATAATTCAAACAAGGCCTCTTAGAATTCTGAACAATTAGCATCAGCATGACAACCATAAATGATTGACTTTGAGGGATTCAAAACCTAGTCAAATAGACTCAAAATGACTCAAAATATGAAACATATGTTCTCTAGTATTGACACTAAACAATCCCAAAGTGGTGAGTCATGAAACATTACTGGGTGTGAGATATTCAATTGCAAACAAACCTCCTGTCGTTGATTGACACTTAGGCAAAAATGCAAATTTGGAAATTGCTCAAAATAGGACTTCACAGAAAGGCTCGGAATGGAAATTTTTCTTTATGGAACACATAGACATACTGAATGCAAGGTGTTAGAAAAATTAAACACCTCTTAGGCCTCAAAAGGATAGCTAGGTACACATGCATGAAAAAGCGCTTAGAGGGCTTATTCTTTAGTGGTACTCAAAATTAGGGCTTCAATTTTGAATTCCAATAGTGGCTCTGTCTGGGGATGCATGTCCCTTATGGGCATGAAAAGGATTTGGATCTTTGGGAGAAGTAGACCACACACTTGACATCAAAAACTTCTCTCGAACAACTTTATTGAAAGCGAAAACAACTACTCCTATTATGTAAAACGATGGCCCTGGGCCACTGAACTTCAACAAAAGCCTTTAAATCTATCATAAATCTCATTTTCATTTGAAATTTCATGAGGTAAGCTGGAAATATCATTCATATCAGTTTCACCATTTAGATACACATCTTCAATTTCTTCAATTACCAAAACAAAATCATCACCATTACTTTCATAGTGCATGTAAAAACTCGGCATAACTTCAACCTATTGCTCACTATGATAAAGAACATCAAAATGCTCATGAACATCAACATCAAATTGAAATTGATTTTTATAAACTGATTCATGAACATCATCAAATGGAAATACAAAGGCCTTATATTCAACTTCATCAAATGAGTTATATATATCACTCATACCTTGACTTTGGATCTCCTCAAATGTTGCTGGCTGGATTTCAAATGAGTAATTAGATTTATATTCACACATAAAATCATCATCAAAATCTGAAATCACTCCACAACCTCCCGATGTATCTTCACAATTGAAATGCTGATTAGTTTTTACCACATATGAATCATCATAAAACTTACTATGAAGTGTCAGCTTCTCTTCAAAGGAAACTCCATCAAACACCTCATCTTCAAGATCACAAAATGCAACATCATTAGAATATTCACTGTCACATGTGGAAGAACAACATTCTAATTTGTCACAGTAGTATGACACTGTATCACCATTTGCATCTAGCTCAACTAAATCTGAAACTTCCATGTCTTCTTCAAACAATGAATTGATAACTCCATGCAAAGATCCTCTTTGAACATTTGGACAAAATATGGGCTGATCATTATCAAAATCTTCATCATATAAAGTGTTAGTATACACTTTAAAATCACTATCCATTTCATCTTCATGGAGACTCTTAGCATATGAAGAAAAATTAGAACTATATGAAGACTCATTGTCTATTCCTTCTACCAAGCACATAGTATCCATAATTACATTCTCTTCATTACCTTGTTTAGGATAACCCTTATGGATAGACCATGAGTCATTCCTAAAATTCTCACTACATGCTACAACTTTATTGTCTAATGTAAAAACACTTGACAACCTTTCCTTGAAATATTCATATTCAAATTCATTAGCATTAATCAGATTACCCATTTCTTTATCTTCATACCTTGAGGAAAAATCACTCTCAAATTCTTCATTGACTAACTGATTTGTTTAATGCAAAAACTAAGATGCATTTTCTCTTTCAAATTTAGAAAAAGAATTCATACCTTCACCTTCATATGAATGTTCACTTCCATCATTGCTTTCTTCTTCCCAATTTGCATCAGATTCATATGAAGACGAACATGTATTATCATTGTCCTCTTCTTGACTCGAGCAACAACTCTCATCATTCTCTTCACATGATGCTTCTTCATAATATATCAGATCAACAAAATTGTTAACATTACTTGAAACACAACTCTCAGGCTCTTCATACTCATATTGAGATGAATATCTTTCAACTTCAAAGTTTATAACATTCTCAACATAATGAAATCTATCAATAAGAGAAATCATTTATAACTGATCAAGTGAATCTACCTTATCATTCACTGCTGAAATACTACAAACATGTGCACTTTGTTCATCAAGAACATAGTCATCTCCCTTTTATAACAAAGAGACTTCATGTTCGCATGTTTTTACTTCTGAATTTTCAACAAAATTATCTACTGCAATAGGGGTACCTACTTGCTGATCTAAATTTGAAAACTCTTCATGACATCGATTTTTCTTTTGAACCTCATCTTGTTGGCAAACACTTCTAGAAAAATAACTTCTAGTTAATCCATATTTTATGTTATTTTCAATCTCTATTGCTGTCATGAATGCTTGATGCAAAGTCTTAGGTTCTTTATCTCTTAATAGATAACTCATCTTCTTATCAAAAGCATCAAGATAAACCACTAAACACATTTGATCATCTAGCTTATAACTTTCAAGTATCTCATTTAAAACCTTTGCAAATATGATATTAAATTCAAGAATCAATTCACCATTCCTTATTTCAATCTTCAAGAACTTATCAAAATAATCAGAGATGCTTACTCTTTCCCCAAACTTCTTCATGAAGACCGAATGTTACTCACTCCAAAATGAAATAGAACATGCTGGTAAAAAAAAACCAATCTCTAGCACCACCTTCTAAAGTTTGAACAAATAACTTCATGTGCACATCCTCATGAGAAATCTCATAGTCACCCATCAAATCACTGAAAACTTGAACATGATGACTAGCTGAAACAATATGGTTCCCATTAAATTTAGGCAAATTTTTTCTAATATCATTAGGAATGACATTTGGGAAACCATAGATACCATAAAAGCATAATGACATGTATCTCTTGGTAGAAGAAGACCTACAAACATCACTAACTAGCTGCCTGCTTGATGAAAGGAAACTTGTCATTCTTGAAAGCCTTGACACTCATCAACAATAATTCTGATTATTAATTTGCAGTAGCCTTATAAATTTCTACCAAATGAATCTCTTCAAACACTTCACAAAACTTTATTCAACGAGCTAAAACTTATTAAAATGAAGTGTATGAAACTTATCACACTATTCTTCTCCTCCTAGTCGTGAAAATCACTTGATGGAGAATACATACATATACCACTTTCTTTCATGACAAGAAACAACATCATGAAAAACAAAATACCTCAAGTGTTGATGTTGAAACCACTGATCTATTGATTGGCATAAGTGCAAACTTCAATTCTTAACACCACTGATCAAATCCTTCTAGAGCCACCATCTCCTTGAGGAGAACAAAATGAAATCATTGCTATGATTCATTTTAACTTTCAAATTTCTTATAATAGAAGATCAAACACAACACTTCAAAACTTATCAGTCAAGAACTTATAGGTTCTCTCTTCTTGCCTAAAAGTTAGCATAACTTTCAAATCTGCACAATTTAGTTGAAAACTCTTGACAATACTTATATAGAACCGATCTACACTGGTACAGAGATATTTTAGAGAGTTGCCACTCATAGTTGTGAGAAAGATTTAGAACATGATTCATACATGAAAAATCTGAATTGAACTTTCAACTTATAGGATTTGTAAATCTTTAAACACTTCGAAGAGAGAAACCACTTTTGATCAATTCTGACTCTGAAATTACAACAGTACTTTGACAACAACAATCATCTGAATTGATTGAAGATGAACACTCTTTAGCAATAAAATTTACATTCAACCTCAAACTTACTAGTGTAAATGTATAAAACTTGACTGGGGAACACAAAACCTTGCATATAAAATTGAATATGCACAATATATCAAAGATTTCCTACTCCTTATCAATGAATTCTTTCATGGATTCCCTAGCAGAGTCACCATTTGGTTGGTGTTTTGAAACAACACTATTCCAAATTACCTCAATGAGAACAAGATACATCTAGGGGTAACTAATTGCCATCTTTAACATATTCTTTCAGACACCAAGCCAACTATAAGGCCTGACCCTTCTTCTACTTTAGGCTCTACAAAACCTAGGGGGGTGGACCTCAGATTCAATTTATATGGTACTAGTGCTAAACATATTCTTGAATCTATTAATAGCAGATGAAACCCTTATACCTCCTAATAACTCATGCAATAACATAGATCTGCAATAGCTAAATGTAAGACAATGCAATTCATAAGCTGAGTCAGCACAACACTTTTAGCTTTACAACATAAAACGGAAAAACAATTGACTAATGATGTTGAATTCAGACAAAAATCCCAACTATGCAGTAGTTAGAACAAGTGATTGTGTAGCTGATCAGTGCCTTATCTATTGGGCAATTCATAAATCTCTCTCATGCATTTTGGATATCTAAGACATGTCTTATGCCAAGACTCTAGATCTATCCATTTACCTTGTAAATTGGATATCAATGTTCAATCTAAATCTTATTCTTACATGATATCCTCCTCAATAAACCTATAACCCTATTGATTTCCCTAAAGCATTTACATAACTCCTTGAATTATAACAAACAATGAAACAAAATACAACATTAAGGGATTGCAACTATGATCTAGGCTCTTTGTTCAAAGATCATAAAATATTACAAATCACTAAGAAAGGAGACAAGATTTAAAATGAAACTAAACACCTGTTATTCTCTGTAGTGATTTCCTTGAAATAACAGATGAAAATGCATGAAATTGACTCACAAAATAGCAAATAAACCAGACTATACAATATACATATGTTGTCATACAAGAGAAATATGCTGAAGAATAATGGTGGAATCACAGTTCTGGATCCAACAATGTGGTCTCACACACAAACTGGAACTAACAATGAGGTATCACACTAAATTTTTTTAACCCTTACAATGGATGAAAGGAAGAAAGATATAGAAAAGGAATGAATTCCCAAATTTGATATGAAGACAACATGTGTCCACTTGAAATTCCATCCTTTGTAGTTGTTAAACCTCTTTCATCTTTCTACCCATTTGATCTGATTTAGTTTTCATCATTATCCTGTAACAGACCTAAAATATCTCCTGTTCAATGATGAAAACCATTCTATTTGCCAAAATATCTAAAAGCATCATGAAATGCTAATGAAATCTGTATTTTTACTGTCGCTTACACATACTTAGCTCATTACCCTGCTAGAAATCAGTTTCGAACTTCAATACCTGAATGTGGTTGCAAATTAGGAATTTGGGACAAAACCTCCTATAACTTGAACAAATAACTTCCTGTGCAAAAAAAAACTCTGGAATAAAAAATGTTGTCTTTTCCCAGTTCCAACGATATATAATATACCTATATTTTCTTATGGAAAACTCCTAGAAAGTCATTTTAAAAAAAATACCTCCTTGCTATGGCTCCAGGTTTGCTCTTCTCATTTTTCAAAATTTAAAATACCCTAAAGTTGAAACTTTAGAATATATCCTTTTTCAATTTAAAAGTCTATACATGTCATTTTTTGAGAAAATATTTTAAAATTGACATTAATTTTTTTTTCCAAACCCTTGAATTTTGGGTCAACCCTATTTGACTAGGCTACCACATGGCATCACTTGATTGGCCTATCTATCCACCCAATCAACTACCACCTCATCTCTGACCTAGGGCTACTACTATATGGTACCCAGGCGCATTCTCACTTTGCATATCTCCCAAGTACTTCTGTGAAGCGGTGAAACACCCACCGTCTGATTAGGCCACATGCCATCATCCTATACATTTGGTAGGGAGTTGTAATTTGGTCCATGTCACTAATGATGTTAACATCTCCATTAAAAAAATGGAATCGTCGTTCCTCCAACCGGGACCCATACATGAGCTTGAGGCTTCCCCAAAAGTGTGATGTCTTTAAGACATTCTGTCTTTGGTGTATTAGTGTATTTAAACATCTAAAATTTGCGCAACCTACTCAATGTGGGATATTGGTCTTTTAGAATTTTCCCTCTGCTTTGTACATTTTATTTGCTTCCTCTGTTTTGCACTGTGGCAAGCGGCTTTCTATGGCTTTGAAACCATCTTCAAAACATGGGTCTCCTCCTACTTTGCACATTTAGGCAAAGTCAAACACATTCTCTTACAGCCTTCGATTTTGTGCAAGTGAATTTGGAGAGAAAATGAGCTGGTTTGCTGCTAATTTGTTCCCCTGAGAACCTGTTGCGAGCGATGAGACCTAGAACACCTATATCTTTGTTGCGCCATAACAAATCCTTGATTGCTATGGTCTCAAGCTTCCTCTGTATTCATCCTTCCACACCCTCCGGCTCTCCTCCTTGTTTCATTCTCTTTAATGCCACCTTGTTTCATGCCATTGGGCACTTTTTCAAATGCCACCTCCCCCTTGCTATTGCAGCTTCCATGTCTCTTCAATTTGTAATTGACTGGCCTTCGACTTCTTCCTTTGACTGGCAGCTTCTCCCTTTTTAATGGCAAGACTACAAACTTGCATGAGATAAGTCTTCTTCAACATCCCCTTCTTTCTGACATGCTCAACATTTCGTGTTTTGCTATTAAACCTTGCAATTATGTTGGGTAGGCATTCAATGTCCTTAAATATTGCAAGTTTCTTCTTTGCATACAATGACTTCCTCCATTTTCCCTTCAACTTGTGGCTCCCCTATTCCTCCTCTCAAACTGTAGTGTCTCCTTCCATGCGGCTTCCTTTCAATCTTGCGTGGGCTACCTCCTTCATTTCCTACAACCTCCTCCATTTTAGCCACTTCTTCCATTTTAGCCGCTTCTTCCATTTTGCTCCAAATGCAAGTCCTCTTCCACTCCTCTAGCCCAAACAAGTAAAAACAATTTTCCATTAAGGGGAGAGCTAGTTCTTGAACTTTTATAACTAGTTTCTCAAGTGGTACATATACACCATTAAATCCTATTTCTTTGAATGTATGATTGTGCAAAGTCGGACCTTTACTATGGCCTACTAGATTTTCAATAACTCCAAATACTTTGGTGTCTCTAGTCAAATGCCCAATTTTGTAAATATTTATTAGGTCTGCTAGTTTTGGTTATTTGGGCATCAAATCCTGCCCAAACCCAATTGACCCATATATGAGTTATCCACCAAACTTGGGACCTAGAAGTTGACTTATTAGCCCTCTATCACCCATTACACAAGCAATTATAGGGACTTGATAGTGGGCAATAACTCAAAGGTGTGAGATACATCAATAATATTTGTTGTAGTAGTAACAACTTTTAAAATATCAACTCTAGTGGACTGTATTTGTGCAACAAGATGACTGAGATCCTCGGGACATGGAGTACTCCCATTGATATAGCTTGAAACAATGATCTTGCGATTTTGTGAATTCTTTTCACTCCTTTGATTAATCACATTTTTTCAACACCCAAACATCTTAACAATTTGAAGGGGGTCAGTCGGGTCCTAGAGTGGGCCTGACTAAAAAAAAAAATTGTTTCCAAACACCTAACCTCTCAAACTGATCTATTGAACATCTGATACTAATTGGGATTAATTTTGAGCACTAAATGATCATTAAAACTCATTTAAGTCATAAACATATCAATAGAAAAATAGTAGATAGCAGCATAAACATATAAGTCATACATACAATTGGATACCAACAGAAAGATAAAATATTAAATATTTAATTGAAAAATAATTATCAAAATAACAATGATAAGCATATGCTTACTATAGAATTTACCAAGCATTGTATGCTAAAATCTTTTAATTGGCTATCATAATAATATACTTCTCAAAATAATAAGTCATTGACTAAAAAAGGCCCTAGAAATAGCTTACTACTTCAAATTTGATATGTATATTTATGAGTAATATTGTCTATAAGTGTGTGAATTCAATGAGAACATGTCTATACTTAGTTTTAGTTTCTATTTTAATAGGTTTTATTAAAATATGTAATTATATTTATTTACGTGTTTTAATTATTAGTTTGATAATTGTTGTAGGTGTAATTACCTAAATATGTGTTGGAAATATAAGGTAGGCAAGGTTACTGAGAGGGGAGGGGTGAATTAGTAACCAATAAAACTTTTATCTTATTTTACCAATTAATACTTCGTTCAATATTCTAATCTAAATGCATGCATGAAAGTATGAAAGCAATAAAATATTCATAACATTTTGACACAAGATATGGTAACCCAGAAACCTTCCAAATAGAAAGTAAAATTGGGATTGGGATGATACCCACAAGCTTTAGTACTATAGTTTAAAGTTGGCCTATTAAGGCTTACAATTGATCACTTCTAGTGATCTGCCCTATTAGGAGCAATAGGATTGCTAGATCCACCTTGTAAAAGGATTTACAAAACATACAATGAAGTATGCACTCAGTTTTATGAGATTTAGCAAAAAACTTTTAAGTCTACCTTGTTAATGGATTTAACTAATACACTTGATAGGATGACCCAATCGCTAATCTCTGATTTGCAACTAGATTTTTTGGTTGAGATTCCTTGATTTGTAATGATCACCTTGTTGTGATAGATATAAATTTGTTGTCCCTTATACTGCTTGTGGCCTTTAATTCACACTCATATCAACCTTATTCATCTCTACATTTCACACTCTTGGATATGATATAGAGTATTACATATATACCAGTTCAATTGACAACTTACTAGAGTGGGCTACAATACCAAATTAGTCATATTCACAAAGTTGGCTCAATTGCTATAACTTGGTTCCAATACCTTACTCAATGAATTTTTGGCACTCAAAAACCACTATCAATACTCGACATCTTCTGGCACTCAATTGAAGTAGAGACTCGGTTCATACTGATCACATCAAGTGGAAAGAACTTAGTTAGCTCTAATGACTCAGTGAAGGCTGAGAAACTTAGTTGACACTCCACAACTTAGTCAACACTGAATTCACATCTTTTAATACTACGAGCTCGATAGATACTATAAACCTTGGTTAACACACCATAGCTCAATTAACATTGCAATGTTCTTCAATTATACTGACTAGCTCGATAGCCTCTGTTATGGTCAGTTTGTACTAACCTTTGTCATTGAAGCTCGGTAAACATTGTGTATCCCAACAGACACTACAAACTAAATGATAAGCTTGGTAGCAACTATAGAGCTTGGTAGCAATGTAATCAATTGAATAACTGTTGAGTCACTAATAGACAAATTGACCTTAATTTGAACACTCCCCCCCTTTAGAATTAGTGACAAAAACACTTATCAAAAAAAAAGTTTGATCATTCAAAATTACAAGTCAAAACTTCCTTTATTATTTTGTGTCTTCAACTCGATTTTGACTTCCATCTGCTATGGCTCGGTAACATACTTTGTTCTTCTAATTTTTCAAAATTTCTTTTGGAAAGGGTATTTTCTTCTTAACCATACTACTCCCCCATACATATATCTCTCCTATATACATAAAAATGGAGTATAGGATATTTCTCCTCTTTTACATATTACTTCTGCCCTTTTTACCTTTACTAATAGTATTGTCCCCCATTTTGACATAAATTCCAAAGGTGTATAATATCTATAGGTTAATACCAAAATGTGACAAGAATTCATAATGTACCTTTAAAATGAGTACCATTGTCTTGTCCCAATTTTCCTGTAGTACCTTGCTTGTATGTAAAGAAATCAGATCTTCCACTGATAATTTCATCATGTGATCAGCAATGGAGAAGTTGTTATCATGGATGAGTGTCTTTGCACATACAATGTGTTTCTACAATGCATCCATGTTTGGAAGAATCATGCCTTCGATTTATGCAACTGTGGCCTTAATCCTTGCTTCTTCCTTCAATAGTTTTGTCTACAGATTTTTCAGGTATCTAATCTTTGAACAGTGTGCAGAACTATGGTTTGGGTCAAATGATAGCTGGTGTGCACTTGCCTTCATATCTTAATCTATCTTGGATAGTTTATCCTTGATTTCTTGAGTGAAGATAGATGTGTCACTTAACTTGATAAATAGCAATACACCATTGTTAACAAATGTTTGCAATGATCCAAGAATAGTAGTTAACTCTACTTGATCTATTTTAATCCTTTGTGTAACTTTTTCTAACACTTTGTTCTCAAATTTTCTCTCTGCTGATTGGAGTAGCTTCCTCTATCCATTCATGTCTTCATGGACTTTTTGGACAATTTATGCTAACTAATTGAGAATAGGTTGAGTACTATCAACCTTGATACTTAGAGCATCAACAAATATGCTCTTTATGTTTCCAAAAAATTGATTTTCTTTCTTCTTTTCTTCTCTAAGTTTTTTCTTCTTAGCTCTTTTCTTTAGTAGTTCACCCATGATATTCATTTGACTCGGGGTGAGGGTAGAGATATATCCCAATTTATAATAACTATATCCTTATCCATATTAAGAGCTTATGCTTCTTTTCCCTTTTCCTTCAAAATGGTTGAAACAATTTTCTTTCCCTTGTCTAGGACTTTAGTAATCGGTTGGGACTGGTTCTCAACTATCATTGTACTAGCTATGGATACAATTGTAGAAATTGATGAACTAGCAACAAATGTTGAAATAGCACTAGCAATAGGAATACCTTGTTGTTTCTTAGTTAAGATTGATGATGAAGGACCTTTCTACTCGGTAGATGAGGTGCTGGTCACTTCGGTCAGTGTAACATTGAGCTGAGTAGATTTAGAGCTTGGTTGGGTGCTTGGTATAGATGCAGTATCCACAACTAGCACGATAGAAGCTATCTTTGAGCGAGATTGCACTAAGGCTATACTCAGAGAGTGAGGAAATGAAGCCATGAATATTGCTACAATTTTCTCTACATTTGTTTCCTCAATGATTTGAATCTCAATAAGGCTTCCTCTAGTAGCTTTTTGTTCTTCCTCCTCATCATTTAGATTGACATCTTCAATCTCATCATCTCTTATTTCTACATCCTCTTCCTCATCTTCATTATCCTTCTTGTCATTGATATGAACAACAAAGTCACTCGGTTGATGCAACTAATAGACATTTTTCCATGTGGTAGTGGATGATCCCACTATAGATTCAATGTCCTTATTCAATATCATGTAGGTGTCAAACCTGAGTGTGAACTTCTTCTCATTTTCCTTCAACGATTCCTTCACCTGCTTATCACTGAGATTAGGCATAAGTTTCCCCAAAGCCTATTCAATGATGTCCTTGGCATTTTTCTTAGCATTTTCCCAACTAGGTTTGATTGCCTCCATAAGCTCTTTAGGAATTTGTTGTGGGAGATAAATGATGTAACACACCAACCTTGCTTTCAAACCCCAAGCTTTCTCAGGGCTTCCTTAGGTCATTCACCTGACCCACTAGGGCTTCTACATACCCTATGCTTCCTAGGATCTTGCTCAAGAGATCCTATTCCTTCAGTTGGAGGTACACCAACAAAGTAACATCATTGCTCACTAGCCTTCCCCAGTCCACCATCAACCCTCAAGTCCACCTAGACCTCCAAGGGTGCTAACTAGTCATCTATGGTTTCTTTGGAATCCTTCTAACATCCAAGATCCCAAAAAAATCTGATTTAATGGGCACATTCAACCCACAAGGCTTCAAACACCAAAATGCTCCAAAAAGGCTACTAGGAATTAGCCCTCCTAAATAGCCGGCAACAAGATTTCTTGGAAAACTTCTTAACAACCCTACAAAAAAATTATATTTATGGATACCCTTTTTGGAGTACCTCAAGATTCTATAATTTTCCAACCCTCAAACTGTCTGTACAACCAAAGTACAAAATTTGGCTAAAATGAGGATTTCAAAGGCTTTATCACTGTTGTGATAGAAAATCACCTTGGAAAACGTTCCAAGACCTCTCCTTTGCACTGGAGCAAGGTTATACCTTCTCCTTAATCTCTGTGTAGCCGGATTGAGGCATTTGCACTCTCAATCCCCTCCTTAGCTTATTTTTCCGACTGTGATCCCTAGCCAACTTGCATTTGGCTTGCCTAGGGCATCACTTTAAAAATGCTTGCTGATGCTTCTAAGGGCCCTCCTTCCTGGTACATAATATCCATGGACCTTAGTTCCAAATCCCAAAATACCAGAGGTTTGCAATGGTGGGAAGAGGCCCTAAGATCCCATTTTCTATGTGCAACCTTGTTCAGATCAGCAACTTGGCAAGAATAAAAAGATTTTCTAAACTAATACAAAACGAATTGATATGATCAAACCAACACTACAACAAGATGAAAAATAATATTTCAGAACTTTTCCAACACAAAAATTAGCCCATTCAATCCTCCTCTATTAAAAATGCCTTCAAATGCATAAAACCGGCAACAAAACACTTGCACAATTCGTACAAAATGCAAAACCAACTTGTCCAACCCATGAAAATGGTTGTACTCACCTTTTTAAAGGCTCCTCCATCAGTTCTGTAACTCTTCTAAACAGTTAGGATGTTGCAAACTCAAAAAAAATGCAAAAAGTTGCTTTTTGCAAGAAAATGTTGTCATGACAACATTTTAGCAACTTTTGTTCTAAATGGAGTTAGACCTCCAAATTTGGAACAAAGACCAAGTAGACATATAATATGAATAAAATTACTTCAAATAAACTATTCAAATCCATTGGAACCTTTCTAGACCATTTTAGCCTTTACCGGACCTAAGTCACCTAGTTGACAATAGTCGGCAACTTCTAGCAACTTGGTCACTTTGGGTCTTGCCAAGTCTCCTAAACACACCTAAAGACCACATAGGACCTATTATTAGAATATTTATGTGGGTAGCATCACTACAAGCCAAAAATAAGGAAATACCTAGGTTTCACCCTTAGCCTGCCTAGGTGCTTCTGCACCAATAACTTGGTGAATACTCTTGTTTACCCAATTTGTTATAATTGCATCTTCTATTAGCTTTTTCTCTTCTACATTCCTTGTTTCATATTTTAGAAATTTGAAACATGCCATGTTGGTTCCTTCTTCCAATTTCTTTAATCCTTCTTGAAGTGTAGGTGTAGATATTTTAAATATTACCTACTCAACTTCATCTTCACCTGACTTCAATTTCTTCCTAGACTTGGTTCCCCTTCTTGTGAATACAACAAGGGATGATTTAGTAGGTCTAGTTATGATAACCTTACCTTTCTTCCTTACAGGCTCTTCTTCCTCAAATTTTTCTTCTTCTTCTTCATCGTCTGCATCGACATCTTCTATATCATCATCTTTTCCCTTGGCAAGCATTAGAGTGGAGCTCAGTTGCTTGTTGTTTTTCATAAGCTTCACTATCCTCTTCCTTTCTTTGTTCATATCACGAGGTAGCTTGATTTCAAGCTCTATTCTAAATTTTTCTTCATTAAATATTCCAAATTATGTTTCTTTGGGATCCACAAGATCATTCAATAGAGCCTCTATGATATCTTTGGTATTATCAATGTTAACCTCATACTCTAGAGGTTTGACCCATGCTACTCTAGGTCTGACTACCTAAATATATACTTTATCATAGTCCACCATGAAATAGATTTCATCCTTGTAATCTTCTACAATTTTCTTAGGAATCCTAAATCTATTATTCATCTTCTCTTTGAATGATTCAAAATAATTATCTATGATGCTATCAAAAATTTCACCCATCTCTATTATATACTCATTAATCTGATATAACATCAAAACATCTTTCCTTCATACTATTGTGCCTTTGGAAGGGAAATATTTATAAACAAAGAAGAATAAACATATCAAAAGGGATCCAAACTTACATGGATTATTCTTTGATCCTTTAATGCTTTCCATGTTTTTGTTAAATTGGTTCAACAATAGCTCGACAAGGTCAAAGGATAGGTTGTTCTTCACAGCCTTGTATGCAAGGTCATCAACTTCACATGATACATTATTTAACTGACTAGAGCTATAAATATTGTGTGCAATTATGTGAATGCCATTTAGCTTCATATTAGTTACTCCACTGATCTTCATACCTCTTCCATCCCATTCAGCAAGAGTCTTCTTCTCCAGTTTGGCCTAACCTAGGATTTTGGTTGACTTGGCTTTGTTTAGCATTCTAGAAGCCCAGTGATTCTATGAATCATTTTCTTTTTAATTTGAATGGGTTGGTCCAACCATAGCTGATCATTGTGTACATATCTCAGAACATATCTAACTCATTTCATCTAAAATTTTCTTGGCATATGAGAGATATGCATCAAGCCCTTAGTTTCCAAATGCTGATGTTTAAGTTTTAATGCACCATCCACACATAATTCTCTAAATGCTTCATTCATTTATAGGATTCTGAGTTATTGAATGGAATAGTTATAAAAGGAACGAATGTCATGCACAAGTAGTACCTTAGGTAGAAGTTGAGACTGTGCACCAGCTAGGTCAAGTGCTTCTGCAATCGCTAGAATTAATTTGAAATTAGGTGCCTTGCAGTTAACTCCACAAATCAACATTTCAAAACATTTCTTTTCTTTTTTGTTTGAAGATGCCATGCTTGGTAGAGTTTTTGAAAATTTTGAGAATCCTTTTGCTGAAATTGCTTGGGGGCTTCAAATTCACTCTTCACAAATCACTCTGTAAATTCACAGTAAAAAAATGCCCTCAATTTTTTCCTTTTAATGAATTTCCCTTGGTTGATTGACATTAATGATTTGTACTTCATACTCACTCGATGATAGGTTGTCCTCCACTCAGCTTATTCTTTTAATTCTCGAGGGACATCAACAGCTCAGTAAAGTCACCATCACTTGGTAGGAACTACCATCAATATGCTACCTGACCTTGCTTGACCCAACCTTGCTCAGTAAGGTTTTCTACTTTCCAATATGCTCAGTGATCCCTACGCATCTTGAATGTTGATCTGGATCTTTCTTCTTGTTGGCTAGAATTGATGTTAGGTTTCTTCTTCTGAATCACAACTCTAGTGATCTCCATAAGGAACTAAGTTGAAATGATTGAATCACCCAACTCATTGACTTGGGTGTCATTCACATCATGATCTTGGTTAGCATTCTTTAGAGATTTTGGTACACATTTTTGACTCATTTTCTTTCTGATGCTGTCATCTTTGGATTTCTTTTCATCTTTAATTCTACTTGTATCCATACAGTTCTTGGCAAGATGTCCAACATCTATAAAAATAAAACATCTTTTTTCAGTATCTCTTTTCTTCATATGATGTTTTATATAATTTTCTCTAATGTGTCCAAATTCACCACAGTAGTGACATCTACACCATGTGTTGTGGTCCCATCCAAATATTGCTTTCACAATTTTTTATGCTAGGTTCCACTACTTGGTTTTGCACTATGAACATTTGTGTCCTTGTTTCTTGCAATTGTGACATTTTCCTTCAAACTTAAGTTTCTCTTTAAATTCACTTTCTCTATGACCATGCTTATTGCAATTGTAACACCTTCCATTGAATTTTTCTTTTCCATTACTCCAATACTTGTTTGATGTATGACCTTATTTACCACAATGACTACAAGTAGGCCTTTGATTCTTTTGAGCTTCTTGTTGAGATGATTCACCTTCTTCTATATAACCTAATCTTGCTTTGCCTTTGTGTCTATACTGAATTTGATCATTTAACTGATTCATGCCTTCTTGAGATTTCATTATTCTTTCATTGGTTTTCTTTCCAATGTTGAGATCATTCTGCAGTATTTCCTTTTCTAATCTTATATTCATACACTCTTCATTTGTATTAGTGAGTTGATCAATGAATTTTGCATACTAAAGCGATAACTGATGGATCTCATTACAATTTTCTTCTATCCTTTCAGATAGAAATCTTTTCTCCGTAATATCTCTATCCTTTTATTCCAAGATTTCACACATCCGTATTGATTGTATTTCTTGCTCCTATTTCTTTTTTCTAACTTCTTCTTGAAGATTGGAATTCTTTTCTAATAGGTCTTTGATTTCTTCATCAGCTTTATTAGAATTCCTCTAAGGACATATGTCTTCAATTCTTTATTTAGTGTAGAGATTTTCATTCAATATTATTGCAAGATCTTTCCTTCTTTTTAATGATTGAGAAGGTTGCTCCTTTTCTTTCTTGAGTTGTCCAGTGGCTAATTCAAGATCCAAATTTTTATTTTCAATAGCCTTATCCAGCCTATATACCTCCATTGCCTCTGATCTTTTCTCAAGTTGTTAAACTTCTGATGTGAGAACCAAAAGCTATGATACCAATTGTTGGTGTTAGTGTAAATATTTAATTATTATTACACTTTACTTAAGTTTACTTAAAAATATGCATAGTCATATGAGTTGACTTGTTGACAATACAAGAGTTAGCAACTTATTAGAGCACATGGTGTCTACAACATCTTTTTATGAGATACACCTATTTAAACTTATCCTCTCATCATTGCGCAAACTCTTGTGCTCAATGGAGGATAATCCACCTTTGGTGGACATGTGCTAAGTTGTAATCCTTATCTCTTGTGTGACTTCTAGACATATTGGTTGCCCTTATATACAGGCATCCTCTATGATGTATTCACCCAATTATCCAATTATCCAATTATTTGATATCCAATCATCTGATATCCATTCTCATCTGATCATCATTTGTCTCTCTTGTGCTATCTACTAAGCTTCTTGATCTTGGCATTGAATTATTGCCTTAGGAAAATTTTTATATGGTATTGTTAGTGAACGGATTGTCCTTTGAGAGAATGTGTGGAAATTCGACCCTGAATGCCCAAGTGAAAGGTCAACTTGACACCAACAGTTGGATAGGTTATTATTAGATTAATAACCTTCCTTTGAATTTTTATCGGGTACAGCTCCCCATGCAAGATTTACAATGAATTAAATGTTAGTGCTTTTACCAGAAAGCACGAAAGGATATCTAACATCTACCTGTAAACACAGAGTAGACGCGAAACCTAAGAAATAAAAAGAAAGGATACAGATTGAAACAGATTACACAAAGTTAACCTGCTATATACTGCATTACAAAGGATAAAAGTTAAAGAACAATTTCCATTCTCCTGAGGAAAGACGAATCAAAGCTTCCAGAATATCTTGATACCAAATGCATACGGGAAACAGCACATTTGATGCACTTAAAGAAAACTGAAAGTTACAGCAACATAACCATCAGTGGAAAGAAAAACTACATAGACTCAAAGTTCTAATTTGCAGTTATCTTTCAAACCTCCCTTCTTTAAGATGTAAAAGACTTCAAAGATCCTATTACAAATGCATCAGAAAATGAAAACCATCTCTCCTACATCACATTTCAAAATCAAAATCCTCTTTAATCACTAACACAAAGTTTAGCAAATAAAGCTTTGTTCTGCTACAGCTTCAAAGTTTGTATTCCTTTCCCTCAGGATTGAAAAATCTCCCTTTGCCCATAGCACACAATCTGTAGCTTTCGGAAGCCAAAAAAATTGGAACCCCTTGGTGTCTTGGAAGTTGGCATATTTAACCTGCTTTTTCCCGTGGCTTTTCAATTTGGTAACCGAATCTTGAAAATTCTCCAACTTCTCCGCTTGTCTCTGGATATCTTTTAATAGATATATGAATTTAAAATTTATTAAAGACACATATATTCCCTAATGGGTCGCATATATCTGATGACTCATTAGATCTCCCTCTTTCAATATCGCATTCTGTTTTGATGGAATCTAGGAGACCCAATGACTCCTTCCTAATCACACGTGGAAGCCAACATTTTGATAGTTATAACGGTTATAAATGGTAGAATATTGAGGCTCCTGTAAATGGCAGACAGGATGATGATGTGGCTTGAATACAGAATATAAATATCTTTGTATTATACTCTACCATTTATACTCTTGTCCTTGTGATGGTTCTAGACTATGACCACATGGATTATCAAGTTTATTGAACTTCTTTAATCATATTCACCCGCGAGCAATTCATTGGACATTTGAACTATCGGGTTGGTGGCATTATATTTAGCAAAGTACACCAACTTCTAAAACAATTTATCAATTCGTCCACGCATGACATCATTCATCAGTTTTTCATGATCACCACCATGATGACAAAAAGATATATTGTGCAGAGTTAGATCTAGGATTCTACTCTTCTTGTCCACCTTAGAAATATGGCAAACAATAGCCATCCCAATTGTGAATCACCTTTGAAAAGAACTCAGTTCTGAAGGCTTAGAGGACGAACCCAAGATGAACTCGCACCCTCTCATATGGCGAGAAACTACGAGCCAAAACTAATCTTTTTTAATCTTTCTACAAATGCTATTACTGTATCGCCAATATATAAATTGGGAGGTGCAAGTACCTGGCATGTTTTATGAACTCTTTATGCTTAGCTTATTCAGAACCTTGTCAGATGTTTGTTCCAAGATCTTTATAGCCGAGCAACCAGAGAGAAGAACATTCAGATTTTGCATTACAGAGTGACTTTATCATTTAATATTGAGAAGGTATTACATGTCTCCATTAGTCCCAGATTTTCTTATGACAAGCAGCTTGCAGATTCAAATCCTTATCGTCATTCATATATCAAGGAGTACACGACATTTAATGAGACACAGATTCAGGGTGACTCGGGTTACTTCATGACACCATATAGCAGACCCAATATTCAAACGAACTCTGTAACAATTCCACACAGATTTTAGATATCTTAATCAGGCTCGTGTACTCGGGTTTCACATCTTCATAGTTCTTTATAATATGCATATTCAAAATCAACTCCTTTAGCTATTCACATGGAGGTGTTGATTATTCAAATCAGGATGAGATGTAATGCACTATCGGTATTTGGTGATCTTCATATGTCGAGCATCTTTCTGGAACCATCAATTGAACATGAACCTCTCTGACTTAGTGTAACCAACTCCAAAGTGAAATCTTCGAGCAAATATATTGTTCTATGCATACTTCAGATGTAGAGGCCTGATTAATTAGTTTACATGAATGTTCTGTACCATAATCATAACCATTTCCAGGTTTTCCTCAAGCACTGCACCATTCTTCATGCCCTCAAATACTTTTAATCCCTCCAATGGCAAATGCCTCGTGAAACCTTCACGGCATTTACAGTTTCTAGCTCTTTGTTTGAATGCAAAGTAAAATGAAATCTTGGCTGTGTAGATTTTAGAGATAGCCGCCCATTAGTGTGACAGTTACATGTTTCTCAGAATATAACATAGGAGATCCAAAGATAAAGATGTGACTTCAATGTCATTTCTCCATTATAATGGGTCACATGGAGTTCATTTAAAAAGTAGCTCTCATGAAATGCATTCTATTGAGCCATTCGAAGGTTCTTCAATTAAATCCATGATTGGCTGGAAAAATGGGTCTTTTTTATCAAGCCGACTGTATGCCTGTCACGTTTTAAAATTGCACTTAATTATTTATTGACTGGTCCATGTCAAGACAAGCCCCCACTTGTACTAATTATATGCCTTTTGAATTCCAAGCATATGAACTCCACTGTCGAACATTTGAAACTAATATTGTCAATCAGTAAGCCACTTTATGCCAATTGAACTCGAAATATTGAATGAAGCTGACTATTACACTTGGAGACCATAAAAGTCATCTGTAATACTGAGATTAGCAGGCCCCAAAACTAGATTATTAGTCTATGAAGCTTCCTATGTAAACTGATATTGAATATAATAGTTTCTGCACCCTTGAAGTTATTTTGCAATTGAATCCATCAAATCAGGTCTTCATCTTGATCTGCACTTCCCCATCTTCTAGAACTGTTGAGCTGACTGAAATTCAGTTACGAGCAGAGACTGGATTTGGGTACTAAGCTAAACACAGATTCTAGACCATTCTAAATTAATCAATTTGCACTTCTAAACCTTGAGTTTGAACTTTGCTTGCATTGGACCTGTAGGACAGGTCAATCGAACCATCGAACCTTTGAATGGACTTCTCAAAATAGATCATTGAACCTGCACTTCTGATAACTTTTCTTTGAACACTCCTGCTATGAATCAATGGAGTTGACAGTTTTGAGTTTGAAATTCTGAATCTGCATGCTGAACTGATTTGAACCATTGAACCACTTTGAACTACTTTGAACTGAAGTTCGAAGTGGTTCAAAAACTCTACACTTGAAGTTTTAAAATTGTGTCCATATCAGGTGCTAATAGGGGCTCTAACTGTGGGACTGATTTTGATACAAAATCAGAGAACTTAAGCAATCTCTGGGAAAGAACAGTGCCTTATCCGTTGGGCAAATAGAGTCAGCAAGAGAAGACTGGGAGCTACTTGCAAAGAGGGCAGAGGGGAGCAGGGCAACACTAGCAAACAAAATCAGAAGAAAACACCTAAACTACCAGCAAGCACGAGGCTTGCACATTATTCCAACTACACTATGCACAACAAAAACTTATTTGCAATATTTACAAAGGTAGGAAAGAAGCCTACCATAAAGATCGGAAGTTAGAAGAATCAAGTGAATCCATTTACCGGTTGAGAGAAAAAGGAGCCTTTCTGAATCAGTAAAGCATACCTCAATAGAATAGCTGCAAACCATTTCTTGATGATGACTCCTTCAATGCCAAACTTCAGACTAACAACATGCATGCATATGTTGATCCACCTCTCTTTTCCGAAGAGCCATAACTCATCATAGTATTCATCTCCACTTAAGAATTGATTTCTCACACTAGGATGATTTGATTCTACTTCAAACTAAAGAACATGAAATGAAAAATCTTCACCAAAGGATAATGTGCAATCCTCATGAACATTGTCATACAGATTCAACTCTCATGCATGATCGATTTGCAGCCATAATGATGCCTCCTTCAGCATAGGATTAGCTTTCAGATGTATGCCTTCTTCATTTCTTTTAGTGAATCGGCTGTCATCAAATATATAATGAATTCCATCCCCTTCTCTTCTCAGAGTGTCATCATACATCTTAGCATTACTTTCACAATCCAAATCAACAAGATTATGCGTAGGTGGATGAGAAGAAAAGTTTTCAATAGAGACCTCATTCTGAAACTGATTTGAATAGGTATCTAAGGCAACATCAAAGAAATAATCCAGCTTGAGCGATGACAAAAACATACCTATGATTTCTTCTTCTTCGTTAAAAATTTCTTTCTCCAACATATCAGCTGGAATCACCATCAGATTGGAAGTTGACTTCATATTTCCTTGTCTCAACCAAGAATTCAGCAGAGGCATCTTTGTTTAGAGGCATCTTTGTCTCACCTCCATGAAGGACTGAATCACCATTAGAAGGAGTGGTTTGAGAGAGGTTTTTCAATTGAAGACATAATAAGAATTTGGCAATGACCTCTTCTTGTTGATCAAATGATATTTCTTTTCGTGCTTCACCCAGACAGTTTACAAACTGAGTGCTAATTTCAGTATCCTCATAATGAGAAAGAAATGTTTCTTCATACACTTTCACCTTGTCATAGTTACATATTTCATCATCAAACAGAAAAAGTTCTTGCAAGGGCTGGTCACTAGTTTGCAAGTACGAGGAATCATCTTCATTCTTCATAGAAATAAGAAGTTCGGTCTCAAGCTGCATATCGTCCTAAATCTTTTCATCAAGAAGATTTTCCAAAGAAAGTTGATCAACATTAAAGGTGAAAGAAAAGTCCAGAGGCAAGTTGTCAACTTCCTCATCAATAGGAACTTCTGAAACAGGGAGGTTATCAACATATTTGAAACTGAAACTCTTAAGATGAGGGAAAAAAAATTTGAATACACCTCCATTAAAAACAACATCCCCTACAAAGTTTGTCGTTGCAACATCTTCATAATGAAAAGATTCAAGGAGAGGATCTTTTTCCACATTCTCCTCCAAAGAACCAATACCCTCACAATCTTTTGTGACATTTGAAGATTCACTTTCAAACAAAATGTCCCAAGAAAGTATCTCAATAGAACCTTCAGGAAAAGAACAATCACCATGACCTTCTACTGTACAAATTTCAGCATGAGATGAAGAAAGATCTTGAGACAAAATTTCACCATTATTGCTTACCTCTTCTCCATTATTGGCACGAATAATCTCATCTGCTGAAGCTGGATCAACCAGAGGTTGGAGTATTTCTGGCCGTACTTCTTCTTCAAGATTTTTCTCCTCTTTGTATTCTATTTCAGCTATCTCTTCTTTTTCACATGCATCTCCTTTTTCTTCTAAATATTGCATCTTGGGTCTTTTCTTGATGAGGATAGCACCATAGAAAGACTTCAACTAGCTCACTTGCTTTGCTACTTCTTTTGTAACTTCTCTGATGAGATTATCTTTGAAAGGTGGGATAAAGATGAAGATTTCAGAGGTATCTCCATCCTTTGCTAGAACCCATTCCTTCAGGATTTCTTGATTTGTAAGAAAGACTTTCCGGCATTCTTCCTCAATAGAGCTGCCAACCTCCATCCTCAGGGAGGTACCTTAAGATTTCTGAGAAAAGAAAACACTGCAACTGCAATTCGATCCCCAGTAGAGTTGCCAAAAATCTATTAGTGAATGGATTGTCCTTTGAGAGAATGTGTGGAAATTTGACCCTAAATGCCCAAGTGAAAGGACAACTTGACACCAACAGTTGGATAGGTTATTATTAGATTAATAACCTTCCTCTGAATTTTTATCGGGTACAGCTCCCTATGCAAGATTTACAAAGAATTAAATGTTAGTGCTTTTACCAAAAAGCACGAAAGGATATCTAACATCTACCTGTAAACACAGAGTAGACACAAATCCTAAGAAATAAAAAAGAAAGGATACAGAATGAAACAGATTACACAAAGTTAACCTGCTATATACTGCATTACAAAGGATAAAAGTTAAAGAACAATTTCCATTCTCCTGAGGAAAGACGAATCAAAGCTTCCAAAATATCCTGATACCAAATGCATACGGGAAACAGCACATTTGATGCACTTAAAGAAAATTGAAAGCTACAGCAACATAACCATCAGTGGAAAGAAAAACTACATAGACTCAAAGTTCTAATTTGCAGATATCTTTCAAACCTCCCTTCTTTAAGATGTAAAAGACTTCAAAGATCCTATTACAAATGCATCAGAAAATGAAAACCATCTCTCCTACATTACATTTCAAAATCAAAATCCTCTTTAATCACTAACACAAAGTTTAGCAAATAAAGCTCTGTTCTACTACAGCTTCAAATTTTGTATTCCTTTCCCTCAGGATTGAAAAATCTCCCTCTGCCCACAGCACACAGTCTGTAGCTTTCGGAAGCCAAAAAAAATGGAACCCCTTGGTGTCTTGGAAGTTGGCATATTTAACCTGCTTTTTCCCGTGGCTTTTCAATTTGGTAACCGAATCTTGAAAATTCTCCAACTTCTCCGCTTGTCTCTGGATATCTTTTAATAGATATATGAATTTAAAATTTATTAAAGGCACATATATTCCCTAATGGGTCGCATATATCTGATGACTCATTAGATCTCCCTCTTTCAATATCCCATTCTGTTTTGATGGAATCTAGGAGACCCAATGACTCCTTCCTAATCACACATGGAAGCCAACATTTTGATAGTTATAACGGTTATAAATGGTAGAATATTGAGGCTCCCGTAAATGGCAGACAGGATGATGATGTGGCTTGAATACAGAATATAAATATCTTTGTATTATACTGTACCATTTATACTCTTGTCCTTGTAATGTTTCTAGACTATGACCACATGGATTATCAAGTTTATTGAACTTCTTTAATCATATTCACCCGCGAGCAATTCATTAGACATTTGAACCATGGGGTTGGTGGCATTATATTTAGCAAAGTACACCAACTTCTAAAACAATTTATCAATTCGTCCACCCATGACATCATTCATCAGTTTTTCATGATCACCACCATGATGACAAAAAGATATATTGTGCAGAGTTAGATCTAGGATTCTACTCTTCTTGTCCACCTTAGAAATATGGCAAACAATAGCCATCCCAACTGTGAGTCACCTTTGAAAAGCACTCAGTTCTGAAGGCTTAGAGGACGAACCCAAGATGAACTCGCACCCTCTCATATGGCGAGAAACTACGAGCCAAAACCAACCTTTTTTAATCTTTCTACAAATGCTATTACTGTATCGCCAATATATAAATTGGGAGGTGCAAGTACCTGGCCTGTTTTATGAACTCTTTATGCTTAGCTTATTCAAAACCTTGTCAGATGTTTGTTCCGAGATCTTTATAGCCAAGCAACCAGAGAGAAGAACATTCAAATTTTGCATTACAGAGTGACTTTATCATTTAATATTGAGAAAGTATTACATGTCTCCATTAGTCTCAGATTTTCTGATGACAAGAAGCTTGCGGATTCAAATCCTTATCACCATTCATATATCAAGGAGTACACGACATATAATGAGACACAGATTCAAGGTGACTCGGGTTACTTCATGACACCATATAGCAGACCCAATATTCAAACAAACTCTGTAACAATTCCAGACAGATTTTAGATATCTTAATCAGGCTCGTGTACTCGGGTTTCACATCTTCATAGTTCTTTATAATATGCATATTCAAAATCAACTCCTTTAGCTATTTACATAGAGGCGTTGATTATTCAAATCAGGATGAGATGTAATGCACTATCGGTATTTGGTGATCTTCATATGTCGAGCATCTTTCTGGAACCATCAATTGAACATGAACCCCTCTGACTTAGTGTGACCAACTCCAAAGTGAAATCTTCGAGCAAATATATTGTTCTATGCATACTTCAGATGTAGAGGCCTGATTAATTAGTTTACATGAATGTTCTGTACCATAATCATAACCATTTCTAGGTTTTCCTCAAGCACTGCACCATTCTTCATGCCCTCAAACACTTTTAATCCCTCCAATGGAAAATGCCTCGTGAAACCTTCACGGCATTTACAGTTTCTAGCTCTTTGTTTGAATGCAAAGTAAAATGAAATCTTGGCTGTGTAGATTTTAGAGATAGCCGCCCATTAGTGTGAGAGTTACGTGTTTCTCAGAATATAACATAGGAGATCCAAAGATAAAGATTTGACTTCAATGCCATTTCTCCATTATAATGGGTCACATGGAGTTCATTTAAAAAGCAGCTCTCATGAAATGCATTCTATTGAATCATTCAAAGGTTCTTCAATTAAATCCACGATTGGCTGGAAAAATGGGTCTTTTTTATAAAGCCGACTGTATGCCTGTCACGTTTTAAAATTGCACTTAATTATTTATTGACTGGTCCATGTCAAGACAAGCCCCCACTTGTACTGATTATATGCCTTTTGAATTCCAAGCATATGAACTCCAGTGTCGAACATTTGAAACTAATATTGTCAATCAGTAAGCCACTTTATGCCAATTGAATTCAAAATATTGAATGAAGCTGACTATTACACTTGGAGACCATAAAAGTCATCTGTAATACTGAGATTAGCAGGCCCCAAAACTAGATTATTAGTCTATGAAGCTTCCTATGTAAACTGATATGGAATATAATAGTTTCTGCACCCTTGAAGTTATTTTGCAATTGAATCCATCAAATCAGGTCTTCATCTTGATCTGTACTTCCCCATCTTCTGGAACTGTTGAGCTGACTGAAATTCAGTTACGAGCAGAGACTGGATTTGGGTACTAAGCTAAACACAGATTCTAGACCATTCTAAATTAATCAATTGCACTTTCGAACCTTGAGTTTGAACTTTGCTTGCATTGGACCTGTAGGACGAGTCAATCGAACCATCGAACCTTTGAATGAACTTCTCAAAATAGATCATTGAACCTGCACTTCTGATAACTTTTCTTTGAACACTCCTGCTATGAATCAATGGAGTTGACAGTTTTGAGTTTGAAATTCTGAATCTGCATGTTGAACTAATTTGAACCATTGAACCACTTTGAACTACTTCGAACTGAAGTTCAAAGTGGTTCAAAATCTCTACACTTGAAATTTTAAAATTGTGTCCATATCAGGTGCTAACAGGTATTAGAGGTATACCAAATTCTTACATGGTATCAGAGCCATAGGAGTTTCATTGCATATCCATTGGAGAGATTTTTTGGCAGAGTAAAAAGTAGAACACTGTTGCTCTTTCATCTATTGAGGCTGAGTATTAAGGAGTTGTCACTGTGGCTATAGAAGCTATTTGGTTATAGCATATTCTGAAGGAGTTTGGTTTTGACATACCTAGACCCACAGCTATACATTGTGATAATTAGAGTGCCATTGAAATCTCAAAACATCCAGTGCAACATCAACGCACAAAACATATTGAGGTTCATATGCACTACATCAGAGAGTTGATTCATGAGCAGGTCATTGCATTGTAGTATTGTCCCATTGAACAATATATTGCAGATATCTTCACCAAGCCCTTCATTGATGTCAAGTATATTCATTTGTGAGATCTATTGGGGGTGCAAGATTTTTCACTAGGGGGGGGTGACATGACTCTTCTCTTCTTTATTTTAATTATCTCTCTTTTTGGGGGTGATTTTTTTCCTCTTTCTCCATTTTCAGAGAGATTGCATTGCATTACATGTAGAGAATTTCATTTGTACATGGGTACCTAACATGGCTTAGTAGCCTAGACCCGTCATGACTTTTCCTCTAGCTTTTGTGAGCTTAAGTGCATTCCCCTAAGTTTTACTTTGGGGGGCGGGGGAGGGGGTGTTAGTGTAAATAATTAATTATTATTACACTTTACTTAAGTTTACTTAGGTTAATGCATTAGCATATTAGTTGTCATGTAGACACCTAGGAGTATGCGTAGGCATATGAGTTGTCTTGTTGACAACATAGTAGTTTGCACATTCATCTGAGTTGTCATGTTGACAACATAGTTATTTGCACTCCAATTGAGCACATGTTGTCTACTACATCTCTTTACAAGATACACCTATGTAAAATTATCCTCTCATCATCACACAAACTCTTGTGCTTAATGGAGGTTAATCCACTCTTAGTGGACATGTGCTTAGTTGTGATGTTTATCACTTTTCTGACTCCTAGTCATTATAAATGCCTTTATATACAAGCACTTCTAGTGTGTATTCATCTGATATTGATTCTCAATATTGTTATTATGATCATCCATTATTGATCCATATTGTGTTAGTGCTTGAGCTTCTTGATTTTGGCATCATTTTTCCCTAAGGAAAATTCTTACATGGTATTAGAGCCATAGGAGTTTCATTCCATAGCCATTGGAGAGATTTTTTTTGTAGGTCAAGATTGGAGCTTGCTGGTGCAAATCAGATATTGGCATCACATTTAGAAGGTCAAAAAACCTCTAAATCAACTTTTGTTTCATCAAAATCGGACATCTAAGGTGAAATCTAGAGTCATTTGATTTTTGGAGGTGCAACAGTGGCAATTCAGTTAAAATAATTATAGAGGTGAGTTTCAAACAGTGATATCTCCCTCATACAGACTCGTCTTTTCAAAAAAAAAAAAAATTGTTTTAGGGTAGAATTTTGTGATCTACACATTGGTATAGGTTGTTCGAGATCTTTGTTCCTGAATTTTTCTAAAAATTACAAATCCCAATTTTTGTAACTTCAAAGGCTTAGTTCAGGCTCATCTGGACACATATTCAGGTGCTATTTTTTTTCAAAGTGCATGATTTTTTGTCTACTTTCCAGATCTAGTATCACTTTGGAGTAATTTTGAGTAGACATAATACTCTCAAATTTTGGTCTCATTTTGGCCTATTGGCACTTGTAATTAATTAGATCCTTGAGAGGTCTTGTGTCTTATCTTGTTGGGTCCAATATAGCTTCATATTTTTTTGTTGTAACCATCAAAATTAGAAGTCCACTTACACCCTAAATTGGCAAGTGGCCATTGTAATCAAACTAAATATAAAGTGCCAAATCATGCATTAGGGGGGGTTTCTTTGACTTTTTTTTTGCATTTTGGGGGTGCATACATTATTTGATCTCATGGAGTCATGTCAATAGTGTCACTTTGGTTTAAGATTCAAATTGACAAAAAGGAACTTCCAGAGATGGAGTGCTTTGATGATTGATCATCTAAAAGAACATAAATAAGTGTTTCCTTATCTATATTTGAAGATATTTCCACCTAATACTAATTGGGGACATCTTTTTCTTCTTCTTCTCTTTAAGTATAACAATATGAGCAAGGAATATTTTGCTCCTCTTAGTGAGGCAAGTAGTTTTGATGATGTTTGGATTTGTCTTTGGGAAGCATATAGAGATCCACGAGCCCCTCCATTACTAGAGGACATTCTACCTCCAATCACTCCAGTTGTGGTACCTACAACTCCAGTTGAGATCATACCTCTTGATGTTCCTATTGCTTCTACTAATCTAGTTCTAGCTACAGATGCTCCTAATTCAGTGTAGTAGGAAACACAATGTCTTCCTATTTCAACTTCATGGGATGAATTCCTTCCAAATATTGTAGTGTTGTTTATGGAGTCTTACATTGAAGATGTGAGAGATATTATTGATGACATCCATCTTCTCTTTGTTGAGGAGAATTCTTCTTCACTTGTTGCAAGGGAACACTTTGACCCTCAACCACTTGATCTTTCTTTTGAGACTGACATGATTGTGGACACTTCTTTTCAGTAGTCAGAGGAGGGCTCTTTTACTTCAAAGGAGACATATTAGTCTTTGGAGATTGTAATCTAGTTTCCTTAGACATCATGTCTTTTGAGGATTCTTCCTACTAGTTGGGGAGCATTCTCTACTACACCTATGCCACCACTTTTTCCTACAAGGAGGAACATCATTCAGTTTTCATGGTGCAACTTCTTTAGTCATCAAGGAGCTTCTTTCATGGGTGTGTGTTCATCATTGAGGGGAGGCTACATTTCTTCTCTTCCCATATCTTCCTATAAGGATAATTCCTTATCTTTGGAGTTTGATTCACTTTCATACATGGACATGTTACCTTGTTTGCCTTCTTCTTTTGGGCATCCACCAAATTGGTTTGTAGCATTGACATTCATCAAGGACTTGTCAACATATGAGAAGACTTTAGAGGCAACATCCATAGCATATTACATATGGATTCCTAATCCATCCTCCTATCCACAATGGGAAGTATACTTGCACCTATACTTGGTGTATCTTCTTCCTAAAGGGAGAAATGTCATTTATAGGCATTGAATATTTTTTTGTCTTCATGACATCCTTGCAAGAGATTATTCAATATGGGGGGATACCATCATGTATTTTTTCTTATGGGGGATATATGCTTGTACATGCATGATGTATGTCATACTAGGGGGGTCTTGATTACTTAATCCTTGCATGCATCTTGTATTTCTTCATCTCTCTTTTTGGAGGAGGTTTTTTCCATGAGGTTTTCCTTCTTTCTTCATTTTCAGAGAGATTGCACTGGATTGTATTGCATTGTATGTAGAGCATTGCATTTGTACATGGGTACCTAACATGGCCTAATAGCTAGGACCCACATTGCATCTTGCATTTAGCTTTGTGAGCTTAAGTGAATTCCCTTAAGTTGCACTTAAGGGGGGGTATTAGTGTAAATAATTAATTACTATTACACTTTACTTAAGTTTACTTGGGAATATGCATAGTTATATGAGTTGTCTTGTTGAAAACATAGGAGTTAGCAACCTATTAGAGCACACAGTGTCTACAACATCTTTTTATGCGATACACCTATGTAAAATTATCCTCTCATCATGGCACAAACTCCTGCGCTCAATAGAGGATAATCCACCTTTGGTGGACATGTGGTGAGTTGTAATCCTTATCTCTTGTGTGACTTCTAGATATATTGGTTTCCCTTATATATAGGCACACTCTATGATGTATTCATCCAATTATCCAATTATCTAATATCCAAACATCTAATATCCATTCTCATTTGATCATCATTTGTCTCTCTTGTGCTATCTACTGAACTTCTTGATTGTGGTAGTGAATTATTGCCTTGGGAAAATTCTTACATGGTATTAGAACTATACCAAATTCTTATAGTTGGAAATATAAGGTATGCAAGGTTTCTAAGAGGAGAGGGGTATTTATAAGAGGCAAAAGTTTTAGAATGACTATGAGATCACTTGCGACCTAAACACCATTGAACTTATAACTTCTTCCACCAGTGAACCCATGGTTAACATGACAAAATTAGATATCAAGTACCTCAGTCATAAAATTAAAAGAAAAAATAAGCGGTTAGATGGAGAAAACCACTTTGTGGCAATATTTGAACCTAAAAAAAGTAAAAACAAAGACATATCCAAAGGTGAAAACCTCTTGGAGGTAGATGAGGTACTTAGTAGTCTGCCAAGCTATTTTCAGGATAGATCTTCGGTTCTCATCAAACCTACACATCCTATCAACTTGGAGATAGAGGAATCTCCTAAAATTATCCATGTGGCTCAATCATTTTCAATTGAAGAAAAGGAGATTTTTTCCAAGTTCTTTCAAGACAAGAAGATCAATTTTGCATGGACCTACTCAAATATGCTAGGACTTGACATAGATCTTATCATGTATCATTTATCTATCTATCCTAGTGTAAAAATTGTTATGCAAAAATTGAGAAAGATGCATCCACATGTAGCCCTCTTCATCAAAGAAGAGATGGAAAAACTCCTAAGTGAAAACTTTATTAGAGCTATTGATTATGTAGAGTGGATTTCTAACATTGTATCTATGTCTAAACATGACAAATCCATTCGAGTCTATACTGATTTCAGAGACCTAAACAAAGCATGCCCTAAGGATGACTTTCTACTACCCAACATAGAAATGATAGTGGATATGACGATGAGTTATGAAATGTACTCCCTAATGGATGGCTTTTCTAGGTATAACCAAATTAAGATTTCTCTAGCTGATCAAGAAAATATTTTTGTGTACATGTGCATGGGGTACCTTTTGTTGGAATGCCATGCCCTTTGGGCTCAAAAATGCCGGTGCTACCTATCAACGTGCAATTTCCACCATCTTCCATGATATGATGCATAAAAATATGGAATATTATGTTGATGGCACACTAGAAAAATCTAAAAAATGAGACACACATCTTGATGACCTTAGTTTGATCTTGGACCGCATGGAGCAATTTTGACTAGGCTAAATCCAAAAAAGTGTGCCTTTGGTGTCACATCTGGAAAACTAAAAAGGCTACATTATATTAGCAAAAGGCATTTAAGTTGATCCTGAAAAGGTACAAGAAATTATGGAAGTGTCTCCTCTAAGAAATATTAGTCAACTTAGAAGTCCACTAGTGATTTTTTTAGTGGTGAATCTTCGCCAAATGACTATTCTATATCTTTGGGAAATCACAATTTGGCAAATAAAACCTACATATGGGGTCAAATAGGTCACCAAGATATTAAATAATTTGTGTCCAAATCCCAGGCTAATTGCCAATTAGTTTACTCATAATTGGTCCCAAATCTTGGTTCAATCGCCAATGTAATATACATTTAGGACAAATTCATTTTAAACTATTCACTAGCCTTCACCTAATTTCTTCTTATTGGATAATGTCATTTCGCCCTTACAATAAAATAATATATTCCATAGGGCCGAGCATCACCTAACATTTTACCAACGCATGTCTCCAACTACCCTAGTTTAACAAACTATTTTATATTTTGCACTTTGGGACACGTGTCTTGATTTCGGGAAGATTTAGAGTTTATGTTATAACATTTAAAATTAGGCCCAAAATAGAGTTTAGGCCATTAATATATCTTACATCAATGGTCTACATCAATTCCTTTCATGATAACATGCATAATGATGTTGACCAAGTTGGCAATAAGAAATGGCACTTTATTAATTTAATCTTAATGGAATGACATACTACAAGTACATTGGGTATTGTACGCTTGGCATATGGGTCATGGCCCACCAGTGACTTTGTAAGTTCACTATAAAATTAAATAATCTCTCTATAGCAACTAACAAATTAGCCAACTATATTACTATTTTGCATTATTTAAAACAATTAAATCACCTCTTACATTACAAAAATGTTTATGACCAAAAAAAAATCGCCTACATTTATTTTCATAAAAAAAAAATATATATAATTTGCCATAATTATTATTAAATTTTGATATGGAAAGGAAATTTTTTCTAGTAGAAAATAATTTTCTTCCTTGCCTTGAATAGAAAAATCGCCCTTGATATGAAAAGTTTCCTTCATATTAAATGTTGAATTCGCTTGCATTTTACATACTTTTCTAGGGAGGGGTTCCTAAAGTTATCCCTGAAGTCTACAAGGACATCTGCAATCCATTAGAAGATTCATTTCTCAATTGGCTGATAAAGCTCAAATTTTAAACAAGAATTTGCATAAAGGCTCTACTCATATTTGGAACGAAGATTGTCAACAAAATCTAGACCAAATCAAAGGGTACTTGGTTAAACCTCCCATATTAATGCCACCCATACTGGAAAAACCTTTGATTTTGTATATCTTTGCTACAACTTTCTCTCTAGGAGCATTATTGGCACAGAGTGATGAGACTGGAAAAGAATGTGCAATATACTACATCGGTCGCACTTTGGTGGCTTATGAGATAAACTATAGAAACATTGAGAAGGCTTTCCTTGCAATTTTATTTGCTTCTCAAAAACTCATACATTACATGTTGGCACATACAATTCACTTGATTGCTAAAATTTATCCCTTAAAATACTTGTTAAGTAAAGTTTCGCTTACCAATTGTTTGACTAAATGGATGATGATTCTTTCAAAATTTGACATTCAGTATGTCAAACACAAAGCTATCAAGGGATAGGCCATAGCTAACCAATTAGCTGATTTTCCACTAGAGGATACAATGCCTATCCAGATTGAGTTTCCAAATACCTCAATTATGTACATTAGTGAGAGAACATCAAAAATATTCTTTGATGGTTCTCATTCACAAAATGGGGTTGGAGTAGGTGTCTTGTTTATTTCACCTCATGGTTATACAATCCCAAAATCCTACAAACTTTTATTCCCTTGCACTAAAAACATTGTGGAATATGAGGCCTTAACAATTGGGATTAAAATGGCGCTTGAATGGAGAATCACTGAATTGCACATCTATGGAGATTCCCAACTTGTCATAAATCTAGTAAACAATGAATATAATACAAAGGATGAAAAGTTGATACATTACAAGAAGTTGATTGATGCTCTAAGGAACTATTTCACTTTTGTGACATTCCAGCTAATTCTTAGAGCAGAAAACAAGGTTGCCAATGTTATGGTTACTCTCTCATCTATCCTCCATTTGCAAGAACATGAATCGTGATTTGAGTTCCTAGTGGAAGAACTATGTCATCCTACTTATGATTCCTCGGATAACCATGTGATTTGCACTGTTGTAGCTCATGATTACTCCCACTATGATACTATCTTCTCCTACATGCATGATCAGATTATTCCTAAAACCCTTACACGCAACCAGAAATGTCAACTCCTTCACAATGCTTCACATTACACTTTGGTCTCTGGTGACTTGTATAGGAAGATTCTTAAAGGAACATTGCTTAGGTTTTTAGAGCTAGAAGAGTATGAAAAGACAGTAGCTGAAGTCCACAATAATATTTTTGGGACACATTCCAACGTCCTTGCACTTGCTCAAAAATTTCTTAGGGCAGGTTATTACTGGCCAACCATGCAAGTTGATGATGTTTGTTATGATAAGTCCTATCAGAAATGTCAACTTCATGGTAATTTAATTCATGCTCCTAGTCATGAGTTGATTCCCTCTATGACATATTGACCCTTTCAACAATGGGCTTTTGACTTCGTAGGCAAAATTCATCCAAGTTCATCTAGTGGCCACAAGTTCATCATCATAGTGACTGAGTATTTCACCAAATGGGTTGAGGCTATGCCACTATCTACTGCTACAGGAAAACATGTTTCCCTATTTATACTAAACCACATCATTTTTCATTATGATATTCCTTCCTTCATTGTTACTAATAATGGAGGAAAATTCAAGAACAAGGAACTCA
This sequence comes from Cupressus sempervirens, assembly GCA_028749045.1. Taxonomy (NCBI): domain Eukaryota; kingdom Viridiplantae; phylum Streptophyta; class Pinopsida; order Cupressales; family Cupressaceae; genus Cupressus; species Cupressus sempervirens. The sequence goes on from CM053789.1 coordinate 25,981,856, forward strand.
AACAACTGTGCAAGAAATTTAGAATCAAGCAACATTGGTCCTCTATCTACTATCCTTAAGGGAATGGTCAAGGTGAGGCCTCTAACAAAACATTGCTAAAAATCTTGCATTGAACAGTTCACAAATCTGGGAAGGACTGGCACTTATAGATTGACTCGATGTTATGGGCCTACATAACTACCATATGCACTCTTATAGGGGTTGCACCCTTTTCTTTAGTCTATGGTTATGAGGCTTTCCTCCCCTTAGAAGTTGAGATCGCCCCATTGCGAGTCTCCTTACATGGGTTGATAATCGATGAAGACCATAGGGCTATGTGAGTACAAGAACTGAAAACTCTTGATGAATGTCATAAGGCTACTTTTGATCACATGAGGGATTATCAGAATTGGATGTCTACTCAGTATAATAAGAAATTTCATCCTCGTGAGTTCCAAGTAGGTGAACTTGTGCTTAGAGAAAACTCAAAAAATCAATAGAATCGAGAGCAGAAAGGGAAGTTTGAACCTAACTGGCTAGGCCTTGACATTATCACAAAAGCATTTGGGTTTAGTGCTTATCAACTTTCCACTCCGAAAGGAGAATAATTGGTGGATCATATCAATGTCCTACATTTGAAGAAATTCTATGCTTAAAGGCTCACGGCTCGACTATTTGTACATATTTATCAATCCTGAAAAAATAGAAAGAAAGAAAATAAAAATATCCTGAAAAAAAAAATCTGCCAATTGGTGAAAACTTGAAAACAGGCACTACTTGAGACCATTACACCTATGCTTATCAATTTCAATCACCAACTCTACATCACATTTTTCCTAGTTTGGAATTATTCCTTATCCCCATCTTGGGGGCACAACTGCTTAGCATATTGAGGTCTCCTTGTGTATTAGGGTTTCTTTGGCAACTCACAAAATAGTGTTTCTTAGTACTACCTCTGTTGACATCAAGTGTTTCTCAACATTTTTTAGATAGTTTACCTAAAGTCTCAGATGTCATGATATTTTTCACTATCAAAATCAAGTCTTAAAGAAATGGCCAAGTGACTTACACACACACACACTTACACATTTAACCGACTGAACTATGATGAACTTTATCTACTTTTCATTTTGTCTATGACAATTTCTTTGCTATTTGTTCCCTCCCTAATAGTCTTTCAAGGATTCCATGGACTAGAAGATTAGGGGCATGGGGCATGTTTACTTTCTTTTTGGTTGTGGGAATACTTTTTTAGTCTACAGTGTTTAGAGCATTCATGCTTGTTCTACTTGACACTTTGACTCATGATGTATCATTCTTGACTATTTTCAAAAGATTGTACTTTGGGGTTATCCTGATGCTTATGCCTTGATACAAGTGTAATATTTCTATATTAAACTTAGGGAATCTAATCACGTAGCCATCTTGACTTACATGTCTTTCATGCTTAGATTGGATTTCCACATTCCTATCCGATATCGATTATATTCATATCCTCATAGTTACACTAGTGATGCTTGTATGATCTCATGATGTCCCTAATAAAAGTTCAATGATGAAATTAGAGTCTAAATGTTATGTGTTTCTTGCTAGTAAACCAATTTGTATTTTAGGCTCATTTTCTAGCTTAGTCTTGCATTCCTGCATATGGGGAAAGCTCTCTCTTCATCTTTTTTGGACATGTAAGCTAACTATTTTCATACCTTATTTTCTTTCTTCTTAATCATTGCTTTTTATCTTCTTGATCTTTCACTTCACCTCTTTGCTATCTTGTCATCACAAGGGGTTAATCTAAACATTGCATCTAATTTATCCAAGTGTTACATTTTTCAAAAACATAAGTCTACATCATACACATGAGAGCTAAACATCATACATGAGAGAGATCCATGAGAATATCAACATGAGCATAAAATAAATGCATACATGAGAAAGAAACTAAAACATCACATAGAAACTTAAAATGTTGAAACATCCATCAAAATGAGACAAGTACACAAGGCTATCAATCAAATCCTATATTTGATATATATATCAAAATGTGTCACTATACATATACAATGTGAGATCCAAAATCTGGATATCTATCTCAAAATACATGGGGTACAATAAAAATATGTCATGATACATCATCCTAGACCTAAGACTGACTCGCTCCCTCTGCAGCTAGTGGTGGCCCTGGTGGAGGAGCCTATCTCCTATCCGGTGGTTGTACTGCACTCTCCAATTTGTTGGCTTACTCTCTGTAGTCAGGAAGTCCCTCTCTTGGCAACACCACACCTCTATAGGCTGCATAATAGCATGTAGCTCGTGCCTTGTGATGTGTTGACTCTTTCATAGAAGCATCTTCCTCCCTACAGAGCTCCTCTCCTTATGTCTTTTCATCTATGAGTTGTTGATCTCGTACTGCAATGGTGACTTGAGCTTCCTATAACTCTACCTCCATAGCTCGTAACCTAGTATCTTGCTCATCATCTCCTCTAACTGGCTGCTCACTTTGACCTCCACTCACTCCACCCTCTGATATCTTAGTGGCTCCTCCTCCTCCTCCTCCCTCGCAGCTTGGGCCTGAGTCTGCCTCCTCCTAGCTTAGGAATTACCCTCAACCTCCATCCATCTACCTCCACCTCACTGCCATCTCCTCCATCTCCCCCCTATCCTACTACTACATGTGGGGCATCTAGATATGAAAATCATGGAAATGGATGTCTCTACATCTCATATAAGTATGTTGGGTCCACCCCCACATCTCCTACCTCTGGATGGTAATCTCAGGGCACACGTACTAAAGTTGTATCTCACAAGCTTGTGTGATAATCCAACACGGGTAGCCAACCCTATGTCTCCTCCCCATGGAATTGCACATAAGTCATCATCTCTACTGAGACCACCTATTACTCTACAAACTCTCGCCATACTTGGCTAATCACAAATTACTCCACAATATTTGCATGCCTACCAACTAGGGGCTAACTATAACATGTATACTCTAACTCCCAAGAGTCAAACCATTTGTGGCACTCTTGATATGGCTTCCATACAAAATAGTGAGCTCATCCAAAATCCACCAATGATATGTGACATCTCTATTGTGGCTTTGTGCTATGAATTTTGTATATTGGAAGATAAATGGTTGGTTGTACTCTCACGGCTAAACATGCAGTCTGATCATAGTAATGTGCTCCCATGCCCATATCTATGCTAGCATTGCACCACATGCCCAAGAATGCTCGTCAGGATATACAATCTCATGCAACTCATAATACATGTCTGCTAAGATGGTTGGCCGCCATGCCATCCTCTGAGGCCGCCCAATCAGATATGCCACTAGTCTGTCCCATCACAATGGGAAGCCCTTCTAGCTCCTATCACTAATCAGAGCTTGGGTAACCAAAGAGCATAGTAAGAACTGAAGCAAGTACTCATCAGTATACTCATCAATGAGTCATTCCCAACTTAAATGATGCTCTAGGATAATGACATCCTGTAACATCTCCTACACTACTATTGTCCCTTCCATTGAGGTTTGATCATAGTACACCTATGACATCAAACAACCTCACATCAGTATACCTCAAATGGATATCAAAAACCTAAAAACATAGAAGAGAAATCAAACATCAAACTCATCGAATCATTGTAGTAGGGTACTCAAAGGATGAGATAAACATCCTCAAGTGTGATGGTCGTCTCTCCAGTAGGTAGGTGAAAGGTTTTATGCTCACTATGCCATCTCTCAATTAGTGTAGTCAAAAATCTATGGTTGGCCCGTATATGGGGCATCTGGGTCATCCACTTTAGCTCCATACTCGTTATGATGACCTTCTCATCCTAAGTAATGCATCCCATAACACGTAACCTCACTACTTTGGGTGCCTTGATAAGTAATGTGGGGAACACCATCTGCAAAATAATGACAAAGAAACATTAGTAACATTGCAAAACAATGCTCAAACCTTCAAATCCAATTCAAAAATAGAAAAATTAGGCCATGCGATACTTTTTCCTATATACAGGAAATAGTTTTTTCTGTCTAACTATCACATGATACTTTTTATAGTACCCGAGTGATACTTTTTACTCGGGCATCATTTTGCATTGGCTTGCGTGATATTTGGGTATGGCTCATATGATAAACTTTAAACAAGCTGTGTGATACAATTTTGTATTCAAAATATCGTATGATATTTCTTCAAGTACTTGAGTGATACATTTTAAAATATCACATGATATTCCATGTTTAACCACTAAAATGTGTGGAAAAAGGCAATAAATGCACCAAAAAGTGAAAAATCTTTATGATTTATTGACACCTCGTAGCTAGGAGGCCAGTTGTGCAACTGACTACACTCAAAATGGCATTAGTGGGTTGGAATGTTTGCTAGTACCATGTTTCTCTCTCCAAGACCACTCTAAGCTCTCCAAATTCATAAGAGACAAAATGACTTGAAAATGACACTTGGACCCCTTATATAGCCTTCCTACCTAATTTTGACCCATTTTAAAAAAACTCCTCAGAATTCCACAAAAATTGGACCATTGGTTAATTTGGATGTCTTGGATCCATTTTCATGATCTAAATTGAAATCCGAGTTCATCTTGATAGTGAAAATCACATTTTAAAATTCTACCTTCTTTTATGCAGTTAGCTGACCTCTTGAGGTCTAATCTTTGAATCTTCACTGGGGCATCTTCATTTGTTCATGTCTTCATCATTTCTACACTTCATATCTAGTCTAATTAATATTTTCATGTCTAAATTACCTTTTTACTTGAATTGACCTATTTTTCATGCTTTATCCTTCATGGTCAACTCTGGTTAAACTACGGCATTCTATCATTTCCTTATGGTCACTCTTTGGTTCTAAACATATATCTGTCATCATGGACTTCTCTATATCTTGATTTTTTTATATCTAGCTCATTTTTGTAATTCCCTTACCTCATTTCGATTTTGATCCTGAGGGGTCAGAAATACTCTATCATCACCAACTACAACTATCTATTTCCTAGGAGCATATGTTTGATCTTTTCATTTGGCTCTCGATCTATCTACTTTTCTTGGTGTTAACATTCTTCTCGAGTTTTGACATCAGCCCTTTCCTAGTGTCCAATACTATCGCTATTGTACTGTACATTCAAGACTTGCTATATCTTTATGCATTCCATTCTTCAGAATCATATATCTCTATTAATTGTTGCCTACTTGGCTTCTATTTTCTTTGACATAATGTGTTCCTCAATCAATCACACATTAGTCAAAGAGGGGAAAATGTAATCACCTAAAAATGGTCATCTAGACTATTAGCCCCCTTCTCAACATTTTGGCTAAATTAATGAGTCATTTCCCTAGACCAAATTGCTAAAAATCAATTAATTTGATTATAACCTAAAGTTTTGACTATGCTATCCTTTAAATAAAATACCCTTTCTTCTAACCCACTCAATGTGCACACATAAAGCATTATATCTATTTTGCAAATCAAAGGAAAAGACTCTATTTGTCTCACATGCAAAGTCAACTCTTTGTTTGTTGGTTGACTTGTGTGTGCACATGGATCAATCTCATTTTCAAACTCCACCCTTGATCTTCCATCATCTTGATCTTGATGTCCACTATCTATATGAATTTAAAAGAAAGAGCTTTCCCATCTCAAAGGATCCACACTCTTGAGTATTATTATGCTACATGTTTACCATTTGAGATCTTGAAGAGCTTTGTGGAGCACTTCCATCCTCTTCTCTACATTCTCTCATATCATAAAATTTTAGTGTAGATGCATATAGTTTAGCTTTCATTTTTCCATAATCTAGCTCACATAGTAATTAATTTGGATCTTGTAACACTCTCATTCTTGTTAACATAGCTGCATTTTGCATTTCATATTAGCTTAGTGCATGTTTGCATTGCATATTTGAGGAATCCCTTTGTGGAAATTTTCATTATTTCACCTTGTCTCAAAGAAACCTCTCATTGCATGGTTTACTAGCAAGAAAAGTATCTCTAAGGCTTAGCTAAGATCCCTCACATACTGGAAACATTCTTTCTTGAACTCTGTGGATAGGGAGCTCTAAGCCAGCATCTAAGCATTCTGAACTCATGGAATCAATTGGATAGGAGGGTTTAGATTGTGACACTTTTTGAGTGTATAGTAGTAGGTGGTGTATACCAAGATACAAGTCGTGCAAATAGTAATGGCTAAATAGTTGAGTGAATGACACTTGCAGAAACACGTATGACAACATAGTATGGGTTGCAAGTATAAATGTTTGAGACTAGCTTTTTGACAATAGAGCAAAATGTTTGACCCAGTTTCAAAGATAGTTTTCAGTTTCAGATGTGACTATTGAAGACCCAAGATGGACCAAACATAGTACAAACTATAGACCAGATCAAATTTTGGACCTTGTTGGTGAAATTATGCTCTCTTTTTTATAGTTTTGTACAATCTTCTCTAAGTCTTTTCTTTCCTATGTGAGTAAATGTTTGTGTTGTGTGAGATTATGTTAGTATTGCTCAAGAATGTACATCAACTAAAAGTTTGACGAGCAATTTTGATTGTTTAAGAGAAAAAGCTCATGTGAGAGATATACAATTACGAGGCAAAAAAGTATAAGATAATACACAAGTAAACATAACAACAATTTTTAGGATCCTAGCTCATATGAGATTTAATTTCTCTACAGTACAGGTGAGAAGAGAGCTAATTTAAAAGTTTTTGACAATTTTGACCAAATTTTGAGACAAATTGTGATAACATGAAAATGATACAATAACCTCCAAACATTATAAGACCAATTTTGATAGAATATTATCATATTTTGACAAGCATGGAGATATCAGAGTCAGATTCCAATAGCACAATGATGCAAAATCAAATCTCAAGTATGCCAATTTTTTGGGTGATAACTAACTCTTCTAGACTTGAACAAGTATGATCATATCATAAACATATTTTGGGAAGGTAACAACTCAAAATATGAATATAATGTATGTGGGTTCTTGGGATGATAGATGATTCTCATAGACTTTGGCCATTTTGACAATATAATGATGTATTTTATATTTTCAAGTATGACAGTACCAAGTTTACCATCAATTTTATGAGAAGATAGTAGTCAAAAAGAAATTCCACAAGAGACAAAGCAATCTCATCGAATGAAATCAATGGGGAGTTTGACTCAATGAGTTGGATGTGACATGTTTTGACATTCAAGAATGTTCTCACAAGTATACAACAACAAAGACACTTCAAGCACATAGCTAACCTTAAGGATAATTTGGTAGAGAAAGCAAAACATTTGCCTAGCAAATTGAGCATATACATTCACCTCACACAATTGTGTCACCCAGTGGAGGGTGCCCATGTTTTTGGTGTTTCCAAGGACTCAATCATATATGTTCAAAGGAGACCCTTGAAGCTGGGGTTCAGTTTCATCTACCACCATCAAGGGTCCTAGTGTTGGTGAGAATCTAAAGGAGAGATTCTTCCCTCTCCATGCACAAAGATTATTCCCACTTTTAGAGGTGAATTGGGTAACCTTCTATTCTTAAAGTTCTTAATAAGGATTCTATTCATAATTACCTCCTGAGTTCCCACAAGTAAGATTAAGGACTTTTCACACCCTTCCCAAGAACTCATGTATAACATAGTCTCATAAATGAGATTACAATTACTAGCCCACACACATACCGGTGTATTCCATTATATTTCTACAAGTACAAAGATGATGTTGGCTTCATAGTTGAGGTTACAACGCAAGGGTCCCACACATTCACTAGAGTAAATAGAATAAGATAATTTAGCCACTTGGGATTTTGTTCCCAAATGATTCTTTATTATAGCGGATTAGATTAGCCAGGTTCACTTGTTCCCATTTAGGTCGTTCCTATGATACTTTTTAAATCAATAGTAAGCCTTCTAAAAGAGATTCACAAGACTTAAAATTAGTTTTCAGAGTTGAGATTTCTGATTGAGCAATGAATGGTCAAGAGCATACTCTCCTATTCTCAGACTAATTCCCAAACACACAAGACAAATCTAGTAGATTAAAAATTAGCACCCTTCATAGCACACTCAAATGACATTTTTGGGTTTTCGATTGGACCAAAAACCAAGAGCATACTCTCCTAACCCAATATTCTGAGTGTGCTTACAAAGTTTTAAGATTCCTAGAAATGACAAAGTGAAAAAAAAGATAGAATGTTTTCTTGAATTTTCCAAGGCAATCTACAACAACTATCTTCCAGTAGTCTTATTTTGTGATAATCTTCAACAATATGTCCTACAAACATGCATTAGCATTATGGGTTTCAAAAGCATCTTTGACAATACATCCTGCAAACATTCATTAATCTATCTCAAACAAAATTCAAGTCAAAAGAATGAACATTCTAGGGTTAGCATTAGTAAAAATCCATTTGAAATCTAAAACTTTTGAAAAAAATTGCTCATTGTTTAAGAAACTTAGAAAATTGGTATCCAATCTTGTGTGAGAAAGTACCTGTTATCATGAAAGGATCAATACCCCCATGCAAGAATTCCACTAAAAGCAGGTGACAACTCAAATAAATTTATGTCTTGTGTGAGTCAAGATGAACCAATAGGCGACAAAATAATGCTATAGATTGTTGCATAAAACCTGTAGCTTAGTTGTGTGAGAAAAAGAACTTTCGTACAATATCTAAGCATAATAAAATTTAAAAAGAGAAAAATGGAGCTAAAAAATAGATTTCCTGCCCCATGCTAGGTGCTAGAAATGTGCATGTGAAAATTGGTACCTGTATCTGTAAACATGACACTTCAATAAGTCCTTATATCCATTGTTAGCCAAATCAAAAAATGGACATATATGAAAACCAATAGGAGTTTGTAGCTCTTATGCATTTGTATACAAAAGTGACTTATTGCCTCCTAATCAATAGTAGTTTGTAGCTCTTAGATTTGAAGGTGTATCAGTGACTAGACATTATTGAAATAAAGGATTTAGTATGAGTGAAAAGCTAAGATGATCCTTTTTGTATTTTGTATGTATGTATGAAACTAGATGGATGAAAGATGATGCCAATGGAATCTATATGATCTACCAAAGCAATAACCTTGACAAAGTTTGATGAACAATATCTTTAGAGAAAATCCAACATTATAATCTTGCTCTTCAATTGCATAGGAGAAATGAAGGTTAGAAGGCCTTCTTTTATAGAAATTTCCATGATGAGGTAGAGTTAAGTTCAACTCCATACACCTTATGTTAAACAAAGTCCTTATAGGAAGTGGAAGCCTAGTTCATTGACCCTGATTGGAAGTGATATGGGAGTTGACTAGTCTAACTGAGTTAGATTGCTAAATGGTGACATTTATCCCTTGACTTCTATTTTATTTCTACATGGCCAAGTTAATTATTCCATTTAATATTTGATTTCCTTGTTGTGAAATTAGAACTTAACTCAACTCTTTCAATCAACCCTTTTTTTCATCAATTTTAAATTTTAGAGAAGATAATTGAGGATAATTGAATATTTATCTCTTTTAGTGTATTTGTCTCAATTAATTGAATATTTAATTCAACGATTGATATTTTGGAGATTTAATTCCTTTTAGTCAATTTTAATTTCCTCTTTCACATGTAATTGGCGAAAGGGTTCAATTTAATTAATGCACTAGGCCATTGAATTAAACTAAAAAGAATGGGATGATTTCTTGTCAGTTAATGTTGTTTATTTATAAATTAGGTGATTTAGATGATTAATGCAATTTAAGCATTTTATGCAATTTCATACATCAATTAGATTAGGTGGTAGAAATAGATTACCTTTTGTGTTAGGACTTTTGATGATTTTTTGTTAATTTTTGAGATCAGGGGCATCTGTTTTACTATACCATTTTTGAGTGATTGCAAGTATTACTTTAGCATTGTCATGTATGTGGTCGTGAGACATTCTCATATGACAAGGGAGAAAATTTTAATGTTCGGTAATAGGAAATTAAATGCATCTTCATCAACTATAGTATTGGTGTGAAGAATGAGAATTCACTATTTAAGTTACAACCAAGACAATCTTGAAATTACATACTGACCTGACACATCATGAAATCATGAAAAATCCTCCTTGCATTAATTTTCTTTGATTTATTGAGGTCCCATGTACTCATGACTTAGATGAACAAGAGAATGGAGTAAACTGCCTATACTTCTTAGAACTAACAATATATAAACATTCAAAATATTTAATAATTGCAATATTTATGATCAAAATTGACTACATTGTCAATAAACTAAAATGGAAACTAGTGGCTATTTATCACGACAAAATGGAGAACATGACATATAGGAAGATTTTTTTTTTGAAATTTTCTTTTGGACCAACAAGATGGAATTGTTTCCAGGATAGGTACATGGTTGGGGGAGATTTGGAGGTGCACTCTCAAGTAAAAGTTTATTATTAATTGAGTCTGCATTAAATTAATTAAAAGATATATATATATTTTTTTTTACTACAACTAGTAACTAAAATATTGTAATAGACATGCATTACTATCCTTGGTACACAATAACTATGAACTACTATTCCTGGTTGACAATAATATTGACTCGAACACTATCTATCATAAATGGATCCTACATATTGCAAAGAAGTGTCCTATGCTAGATGTGACAATGGAGATAGTGCAATTACGTTCTACAATAATATGGAATATAAGAAATCTATTTCCATCAATATAAAAAATGGTGAAACAGAAGTGTAATCCACTACATAAGGAGGGGATTGTCATTCTCCACCAACCTGACACATGGTGGAGCCAAGTGTTTGAATTGGAAATTTCACCCTCGATAATATCTATGTTGTCAAATGTCTCATTCTCCACCAACTTGATACATGGTGGAGCCAAGTGCTTGAATTGGAAATTTTACCCTCGAAAATATCTATGTTGTCAGATGTTTCATTCTCTACTAGCTTAACACATTGTGGAGCCAAGTGTTTGAATTGGAAATTTCACCCTCGACAATATCTATGTTTTCAGATGTCTCATTCTCCACCAGTGTGACATATGGTGGAGCTAAGTGTTTGAATTGAAAATTTCACCGTTGGCAATATCTATGTTGTCAGATGTCTCATTCTCTACCAGCCTGATACGTGGTGGAGCCAAGTGTTTGAATTGGAAATTTCACCCTCGGCAATATCTATGTTGTCAGATGTCTCATTCTCCACAAGCCTAACACATGGTGGAGCCAAGTTTTTGAATTGGAAATTTCACCCTCGGCAATATTAATGTTGTTAGATGTCTCATTCTCCACCAACCTAACACATGGTGGAGCCAAGTGTTTGAATTGGAAATTTCACCCTCGACAATATCTATGTTGTCAAATGTCTCATTCTCCACCAGCCTAACACATTGTGGAGCCAAGTGTTTGAATTGGAAATTTCACCCTCGACAATATCTATGTTGTTAGATGTCTCATTCTCCACCAGTGTGACACATGGTGGAGCCAAGTGTTTGAATTGCAAATTTCACCATTGGCAATATCTATGTTGTCAGATGTCTCATTCTCTACCAGCCTAATACATGGTGGAGCCAAGTGTTTGAATTGGAAATTTCACCCTCGGCAATATCTATGTTGTCAGATGTCTCATTCTCCACAAGCCTAACACATGGTGAAGCCAAGTTTTTGAATTGGAAATTTCACCCTCGGCAATATTTATGTTGTCAGATGTCTCATTCTCCACCAGCCTAACACATGATGGAGCCAAATGTTTGAATTGGAAATTTCACCCTAGACAATATCTTATATTATCAGATGTATTATAATTGGATTTTCTATCCAAGATGGAATATAAAGTTGGAATATAAAGTCACTGCAATCCCACCAAAATAGTTTCACATGTGAAAGGAGCGTGGAGTTCCACGGAGGAGCCCTACCTAAAATAGAATGAAAATATTTTTTTAAGGCGAAGGTCCATTAATACCATGTGTTTGAAAAGAGAAGAAACAATCCCGAAATTGCATTGGTGTTTCCTGTCATCGAGATGATCTGAAAAAAGTGTTTTTTTTTAAAGAATGATTGTAGGAGAGCATCATCGTTAACTCTGCCCAAGATTCCTAAAACCAAAACATTTTACTTGGGAAATCCCATTTGCTTACAATTCGCCATTCAATTTTCTTTCCTTGTCTATTTTGAGGAAGGAGGGAGGACGGAGGGTTCAATAGAGCGGTCTCTGTCTTTCTCTAGCCATTTTCTCACTTATTTCCAACAAGAAACAAACAGGGAAAGCTTACCTTCATTTCCCAATCCCTTTCTCGAAGGAGGATGCAGGACAATCTGTTTATATGCAGGCCTTCATCTTTTCTTTTTCACCCCATTTTCCCTCAAATCATATCCATCGTTTGCCGGATTTTCTTAGCTCTGTGTTTCATCCCCTCTCCTTGCATTTATGGCTTCTACATCTTCATCTCACCAGCAAGATGCTTTCTCTGGAATTGAACCTCCCAACAAAATGTGGAGAATAGAAAAATCTTCCAGATTGCATGATGTATTCATCAACCACAGAGGCGCCGATGTCAAGCAAATTCTGGCTACTAAGCTGTACAATTCCCTTAGGGATCTAGAGATAAAGACATTTCTTGATTCAGAAGAGAAAGAGCTTGGAGACTCATTTCCTTCAACCATTGAGACTGTCATCTTCTCTGCAAAGGTACACATCGCCATATTTTCCCCGAAGTATGCAGAGTCAGCTTGGTGTTTGGCTGAGCTTGTTCTCATGTTACAAAGTCAGAGCAAAATTGTCCCCGTGTTTTATCAAGTGAAGCCTTCTGATCTCCGCTACATAGAAAAGGGAGCATACACTGAGGCATTCATTGAACATGAAAAGAAGGGCAGATATCACGAGGAGAAGCTCAAAGCGTGGAAGGAAGCCCTTGAACAAGTTTCATATGCAGCAGGCTATGAATTCAAAAACAATTCAGAGTAAGCTTTCTGCATGTTTCCAATTTACTTGGGAAACCCACTTGTGTATATTCTCTTGTAACAAAAATGGTTAAAGTGAAATTAGCAAAATTTCGTCCTCCTCACATTCCTCTTTTTCTTGCAGTGCCAGCGACTGCAGAGACATATTGTCGGCTGTGGAAAAAGAAGTGCACAGGACAAGACTTTTACATGTTGCCAAACATCCAGTCGGACTTGATAAGCTCGTTAAAGATTTTGAAAGGCGGTGCCTTGATGAGCTTGTTCAAGACTTCGAAAGCCAGTGTGGAATGAAGAAACCAGCAAAAGGGAAAGCTAATGTCGTTGGCATTTTCGGTATGGGTGGGGTTGGGAAGACAACTCTCTCCAAAGAGCTGTTCAATCAAAAGAAGTTAAACTACGCAAGAGCAAGCTTTCTGTTTGACGTGCGGGAAGCCTGTGCCAGGGGTACTTTACCTCTATTGCAAAGCCAACTCGTCAAAGATATATTTTCTGAAGTTAATCGCAGTTTTCCAAGTAATAATGAAGGGACGAGCTATCTGAGGGATCTCTTGGGGAGGAGCAGCTCTTTGAGTTTCCTAATTGTTTTAGATGACATTGATCATGTAGAACAGTTAGATGCCCTGTTACCCATGGACATATTGAATGAGCATGGTAATAATAATCATCTGGTAATTATTACGACCAGAGATGTAAGGGTTCTTGTATGTGCGGGAATTGATATTGCTTATCATTTAAGAGGACTGGATAGAGAAGATGGGAGAGAACTCTTTTGTTTGCACGCTTTCAAGCAACCCCAACCGGATGAAGGGTACGAGGTTTTAGTTGAGGGCTTCGTTATTATATGTGGGGGCTTACCTCTATCCCTTATAGTTCTGAGCCGGCATGTTTCTGGCAGACCCCAATGGTATTGGCAGGACGAATTGGTAAAAGTCAGAAAGGCACTCCCTGGAGATGTAAAGAAGAGCTTGAAGATAAGCTTTGATGCATTAGATAACGAAGAAAAACAAATATTCATGGATATAGCTTGCTTTTACATTGACATGTCTTTTACCAAGGCCATGACTATATGGGGGGGATCTGGATGGAGACCTCGTCATGCATTGGAAACACTAAAAGAGAAATGTCTCGTCGAGGAAGTGGAAGTAAGCCATCTGAACCAGGTAGTGGAAAAGTGGGAATTTAGCCCGGTCCGCTCTGTTCTGAGAATGCATGACCACCTTCGGGACTTAGGAAGAGAAATGGCAGATGAGCTGACCCATCCTCGTCGTGTGTGGAATCCCAAACATCTGCAATCTTTGGTATGCTTGCCTTCCCACTGTACTTCCAGTTCTTAAACTCTTAAACTCTCGCTACCACACAAATGTAATCCACATACTGTGCATACAGGAATCAAAGGGATTTCAAAATGTCCTGACACAAACCAAAGGTAGATGTTTTCATTCCTTTTTAGACAAATCCATGGGCTGTGAAGTTACATACATTTTAGGGGAACCGGAAGATAGTTCTGAGAGTTCTCTGCAATGGCTTCAGCTTGAGTACCAGAATCAGAGTCTTCCTGACCTTAATTTAGACATTGAAACAAGCCTGCCTTCATGGATTCCTCTTCAAAAGTTGCAGTGTTTAAGAATCAGCAATGGGTGTTTCCGAAAGTTGTGGAAGAGCAATGTGCAGGTATTTTTTCTTTTAACATCATGTTAATTAAAAATTGAAATACATAATGGCAGTAAATGAGACATTTTGGGTGCGTCGTAGACAAGACAATGGTAGAACAGTAGATGCACATTATGTTATAGTAGTTTCCTGACTATTGTTTACACCCGAAAGTTTAAAACAAGTATATTTTGAATAACAGGTACCTTCCCATTTGAAAGAGCTTCAGATTCAAAGCACCTTTGTGGAAGAGTTTCCAGTTTTTTTAGGAAAATTAGATAACATGAAAATGTTAGTTTTGCATGCTAAGGACATCCAAACAGATATTTGGTCTTTGTTTGAACCGCTCAGAATGAATGTCCATAGTTTAAAGATAAGAGACAAGGTTTTAATAGGAGACCTGGCTTACAATGATACTGAAGACAGGACTAATTTTAATTCTTTAGTTATCTATGATTACAAACGGCTTTGGGAAGGGGAAGTGGTTTTGAATAATGAGGGAACAGTAATGAGTCAGGTTGAAGATCTAGAGATTCACGGCTGTAGACTTGTATTGAAGATTTTAATTTGCGGAATTTGCTGTCAGCGCCTGCAATATCTAAAACTATCTGAAATGGAAAATCTTGTTCAAGTGGATTTATCGAGGATAAGAACATTGAAAACTCTTGAGATAAGCGGTTGTGAAAAATTCAAAATATTATCAGCAATGCCTGATCTTTCCAACCTTATGGAATTAAAGATTAGCAAATGTCTGAAGTTTGAGGAGCTTCCATATCTGAGCTGCTTGAAAAAAATTACTATTGAAAACTGTAATTATGTGAAAAGTGTGTTGGGGCCGTCAAATCTCCCAAACCTTGTTGAATTAAATATTATTCAATGTCTAGGGTTTGAGGAGCTAAGGCTTACACATCTGAGTTGCTTAAAAAAAATTACTATTGAAAACTGTAATTATTTGAAAAGTGTGTCAGGAATATCTAGCCTTGAACAGCTTGTAGAATTGAAGATTTCTGATTGCAATATGCTGGAGTTTGCCTACTTGGGTCTCAGTGGTATGAAGTGTCTGGAGAGGGTAATAGTCGATGGATATGTGAAGATGGAACATTTAGAGTTGGATAGCTGTGATATTTTGAGAGAAATAATGTTTGATTGTAAAAATGTGTTAAAATTAAGCATTCGTTACTGTGCACAGCTTGGGAAGTTTCCAAATCTAACAGGTCCAAGTTGCTTGAAGAGGATTATAATTGATGGTTGTGGGAATTTAAAATATTTTAACCTGGATAGTCTTGAAAATTTGGAAAGTGTTTCAGGTAACTTGGAGCTTAGACAGATGAACATTATTAAGTGTCCTGTGCTTGAGGAGTTGCCATGTCTTGACAAAATGTGTTGCTTGGAGCAAATTAAAATTGAGTCTTGTGAAAAGATACAGCACATCATCCTGCCAACATCGCTCATCAAGTTGGATGTCCAAAGTTGTAGAGTTTTGCAAAGACTAGCAGTAGCTGGCGATCTTACAGAGCTTACACAGCTGATTATCAAACAGTGCCCTGCACTTGAGGAGTTGCCAAGCTTTGCCGGAGTGACTGACTTGGCGGAATTTGAAATTGACTTTATTGAGGAGCTACAGAAAATTACTTTACCAACAGGATGCGTCAGTCTCCAAATAACAGGATATGGGGATTTGCAAAGAAAAGAAGGAATCAGAATTCGTAGAGGGCATATAGAGCTGTACGTTACCGTGTCTCCTAAGCTTGATTTGCGGCGTCTCTGCAGCCTGAGCTGCTTGGAGGAAATTAAGATTGAGTGTTGCGAGAAGCTGCAGAACATCACGCTGCCCACAACACTCGTCAAATTGGATGTATACGGATGTACAGTTTTGCAAGGAATAGCAGGAATTGCCGATCTTATAAAGCTTACACATCTGTGCATTTCCCAGTGTCCTGCGCTTCAGTTGCCTTGTCTTGGCAGACTGATCTCCTTGGAGCGAATTGAGATTGACTCGTTTGAGAATCTAAAGATCATATCAGCAATTGAAGAGTTGCATGTGCCAAAATATACGAGACTGACTGATTGCGGCTATGCTGTAACACGGTATTTCATCGATAGGTGGAAGGTAAACATACTCCTTTTCTAAACCACAGTCATAAATATCATTTTTTAACGAAAGTGTTTTTTCTAATTTTTTTTGATGAATAGTCTTGTTTTATTAATAAAAATATATTAAGATTACAATTCACAAAAAAAAGATCGGAGGATACAAGATCACCCTGCGAATGAGTTCACATGGTCGAAGGCGGACTTAAAAACATGGTTTCAACCGAAAACAACAACTATTCATCAAAAAAAACGTAGCAATCTCAGGCTGCCAAAGCAGTGCCAGCTGAGGGAGAAAGATCACCAGTCCTCAGGCTGCCACTCGCACACACTGTGCTCCCAGAGTTCCCACCACCGCTCTTTTAGCGGTGATGATGGCGAATGGAGGCTCCACTCTGCTTCTCCACCCATGGTGGTGGTGGCTGACATTCAGCTTTGTTTTGTAATTTGTTGTTAAAAATGGTATATATTTTCGCAAAGAATGTTTTGAGGTATCTGTGAATGAAAAGAATTTACCCTGGTTGACTATGATTATTTTGTATTTTTTCAGATTTTGCCAAAGTGTACGTGTCTGATCGGTAAAGCAGTGGATGGAGCGGAGTCATCTTTAAATGAGCATCTGTTTTCTGATGCTAATTTTGCCGTTGACGGAGCAACTGAAATAAGTACTGACAACTATTATCCCGATTGGTCAGGATTGGGCGCTGTTATTGTATGCTTTGTGGTTGCGATCGATAGCTCCACTTTGGCAGAGGAAATCAATGAAATTATTTCCATCTGGTATGGCCATGACTTAAAGATGCGTCAAGGAGAATCACTAGTTACAGTGGTAGAATATAGTGAATACAGCGAAGATGAAACGTGGGAATTATTAAGTATATTTTTAGGGAGGTACAATAGAATAGTGAAGAAGGGGTTTCGGGTAGATCTGAAAGAAACTGAAGAGTGGAAAAGTCTACCGGTGTTACGCACAATTGTTGATAGACTATATGATAAGGAATGAAAGATAGGGAGATTGATTTTCTTTGTACATAATTAATGTAATTTATGATAAATACAAAGTTTTGTAAAATTGCAATATTTTCATAATTTTTTAAATTTAATATTGAAAATTTTGATTACTTACCATTGATTATTTAAGTTTTTATTTAAAATTTTATAAATTTAAGTTTAAATGATTTTATATATATATGAAATGTCAATATTTTTAGTATTTGAAGAAATAAACAATAAATGTATTTCTTTATTTGTTGATAATTAAATATTATTTGTATTGTTTTATATAAGAGTAATAATTCTTTATTTTCTAATATTTAGTTTTACATTTATATAATTTTTGTATGTTCTCACTCTTTAAATATTTAAACATTTTAGCATTATAATTAAATTAATTTCATTGTTAGTTTTTAAAAAAACTATTAATTTTAAATTTTAAAAATCAATTTGATATAAAATTCATTATGAATCAATTTCAATAAATAAAAATGTAATTTTTTTTCGAGGTTGCCTTAATGTTTACTAGATAGAAGAAAATGAACATACAGATTTGTTGTAGATATAATTTGTACACACTTGTGTTGAAAAAGTAGAAAGTTAGAAATTGTAAGGGTTTAAAACTAGATTAAGTTTGTGGATGGAAAAGAATTGTAGGTGGCTAGAACAAATTAGGCATCTATGTTGGACCAAAGATATTTTTCACCCTTCAGAAGAAGGGTCTTCCAATGTAGCTCTCTCATTTGGAAGTATATTTCAAAATATATTATTATTATACTTGCTCTAGGCAATACTATTGCATTCACTTGCACCATCTATTGTACTTGTTGTAAAGCTCAAATTTTTTATTTTAATTTTTTTTCAATAAAAATATCATTTATATGAAAGCCCATTCATTGAAATCATTTTGTGTTATAGGATTTTTTTTGAGGCTTCTTCCATATTCCATTTACTTCGCCTTTTTTTATGGACAAAATTTAATTGAAATATTTAAAAACATATTTTAATTATGAGAAACAATGTCTAAATATTTTTTTTAAATATTGATTTCAATTGATTGTTCTACTTTGATATGCATTTTTTACAAAGAATGTTGTGCAAAAACTACATGCTTTTATCTTTTATAAAATTTTCAACCTATTTAAAACACACGAACTAATTTAATTTATTAAAAACTTATCTTTGTTCTAAGGGGACTTGAAACAAAAGCTTAAACAATACAATTATAAAGTTCTCAAACATTGACAAAATAAATGTTGTTTAAAAAACCAAAGCTAGGAGCCAATAGAGAAGACTCACTCAAGATAGCCTCCACTTAAAGCTTCTCCCATCAAATTTCCATATCCAAGCACAATTGGTGCATCTTTTTTTCCTTTCTTATTGCAATTTTTTAATTTTGTGTTGGAAAGAATTTGTAAAACCATTGTTTACCAAAAAAATTATTTCTTCTTGCATTTTGTTTATTTTGTATTGGAAAAAAAATATAACACCCTTAGTTAGATCATACCACTATCCATAATTTTTACATCACTTTTATCCAAGTTGTATAGTCTTTTGTCATAAGTGGAAAAACCTTTTTTTTATCATAAGCAAAAATGGTTTAATGTTGCTACCTATATAAGGCCTATTAAGGACCTCTAGATTAGCTTTATAAGGTTCAATTGTCCCAAGAAAATTATAGAAGCATGCATTTTGACAATTAATTAAAACAAATCTTCATTTTAGACCTCATTTTCATGTAATTTCATTTTCTTGACTTGCTAGAATCTTCATAATAATGTAAAAATGTCATGATCCCTCTTAAACTGGAATCTCACAATTATAAATGATTAAAATACTAAATAAAAATATTATAATAATATATCGCATACTTAAAAAATAAATATAATATTACCATTAATATATGTTACATATGTGAATAATAATTATTCAATTATATCATTACCCTAATAAAATAATAAAATTATCAAATAATTTATCAATTCAATAAACATTTCAAATGACAATTATTGTCATGGGAAGAATAATCCTTGTGATCATGGCATAAGATTTCAATTTTATTAGAGAACCATTACAAATAAATGAATATTTATTCTGAATCTATTTAAATAATGATAGCATCTTGTATTCAATCTAATTATTAAGTATATATGATTGTTTCCAAGATAATAATTATATCTTATTGTACCTACTCTAGGAAATACCATTGCATTCACTTGCACCATCTAGAAAATTAATTCTCACCAATCACACCAAAAAATAATATTGTTTTTAAAGTTCAATTTTTTAATTTTAATTTTGTCCAACAAAAAAATTATTTATTTGAAAGCTCATTAATTGAAATCAATTTGTGTTATAGGACCCTTTTTCTCAGGGCTTCTTCCATATTCCATTTACTTCACTTTTTTATGGACATGATTTTATTGAAATATAATTTTAAAAAAAATTAATTATGAAAAACAATGTGTCTAAATATTTGTTTTTTTTCTATATTAATTTCAATTGATTTTTCTACTTTAATACAAAAACTATATGATTTTATCTTTTATAAAAAAATCAACCTATTTAAAACACACAAACTAATTTAAGTTACATAGTGTATAATATGGTTATGCTTTTGTTTTAACTATAACTATATAAAAACAATAAAAGTACTAACTATTTTTCTCATTCTATCTTATATATTTATTGTAATAAAACCTTATAATTATAATTTTTTAATATTGGTAATTAAAGATATTTTTATAATCTTGAAGATTTTATTCATATTCTAATTAATACTATTAATTGTACAAAAAAGATCGTGACATTTCATATTATGTTTTCTCACTATTGAATTGTTTATCATATTATATTATTATATTAATCAATCACTAATATATAATTATATGTAATGACTAAATTTAAACATCGTGTACTAGCCACTATATGACCCTTGTTAATATATGTTGTAATTATAATAATGTTTCAAGATTTATTACTCAACTATAATTCTTGAAAGGGAATTATATTACTCAACTATTAAAATCATAGGCTATTTACTACAAGATTCTTGGCAGGGAAACATCCATCCAAGTTAGAATCCTTGTTCAAGTGCTGGATAAATTGTTCAGCTTCGAAACAGTGTTTGTACAATGGAGATTGACACCAAGCTACTTTCGTGGTGGAAGATGGATAAACACCATTTTCTTCTAGTTTATACTCATTCAAATTTTGAAAGACGCCATCTCCAAGTTGGTTTATTGGTTTTCTTCACTCCATTTAATGTCTTGCCATTAGTTATTGATTTGGTATGGAAGTGGAAGAAAGAGGTCATGGAGGTGGCATTAGTGATCATGACACGAATCATCCTTTCATATTTGTTACAAGGTGAAGAAATTTAAATCTTTTTATTTCTTTCAACGTGTTTTGTTCTTGAATTTTAAAGTCTCTCATTTCTTTCACGATGCTCACTTCCTTGGCATGTGAAAAACTTGCATCTTGTTTCTTTCACTTTGCCTTGTTTCTAGACATGTGAAGAACTAAACTTTAAAGCTTTTCATTTATTTCTGCTTCTTCCTTCTCTATCGTTGGACCTATGAAGAACTTGAAGGCTTTATTCCTGACACTATGAAGAACATTAAACCATTTGGAACCTTTCATTGTATTCATATTTTATCTCTCTCTATCCTCTCTAATGATAGACTAGATTATGTAGTGTGATCTGAAATGTCTATAAAAATTTTATGGAGTCTGATTTTTAAAAAATTCTTATGTCCTTTATGTTGAGAACATATGTCTCAACCTTGCAATCTTTTTCTGATAAATTCCACAATTTTTTTGTGGAAGTTTTCCACTTGTTTATATCTTGGAAAAGAGTTTATAAAATACGAAAAGGTGCCTTCTCCATAGTAGAATATAGGAGGGCCATTTTTAGAGCATAGTTAGCTTGTTTTATGACTTTTATGGGGGTCTAAACTAAGAGACAAAATTATGGACGGGATTACTATTTTAACCTGGTTATTTTTCCATATTGGAAATGTAAATGTCAAAAATGAGTAACATGTGGCATTGTAGTTTTGCCCATGGTTTTCTAAAACCACAAGCAGTTTCCAGGTTGTAAAATCACTATAAAAGGAGGGCTTAGGGAGGTGTTTGTGAAATTGAGTTCAGTTTGTAAGATTGGTGCTAGAAGGAGTCTCTTTGAGTTCGAGTTGTGATGATGTGCTCCTATAAGAACTTGCATTGCAAGTGTATTGTAATCATCTTGGTTTGATAATACATTGTGTGGGTTCTGGAGGGTGTGGTTTTTCTCTCGGAAGGGTTTGCCCACGATAATCACTATGTTATGTATTCATTGTTATTTTGATTATGTTATTATGCATTTCTTGAGATCTTTGCAATAGTTAGTTGAATTTGCATAATCGTCCTCTCAAAGATTAGCATAAGAAGCGATTTTTCTTACCTTTGCTTCCTTACAAGTGGTATCAGAGCTTGGCCAACTTTTGGTTCTATTTGTTGGGTACAGGGTTTTTTGAGCTAATCAAGGTTTGAGTGAGAGCTTGTGCATAGTATTTCATTTTTGTGTTGCAGGATTGAAAAGATGGCAAGCATGTCAGGGAGAATTGATGTTGAAAAGTTTTCTAGCACAAACTTTGAGATGTAAAAGTTGAAGATGGAAGATCTGTTGACTGATCAAGATCTATGGGATGTGATTGATGAGATCAAGCTTAGGCCCATAGATTTGACTTTAGTCGCACAATATGATGTGACTAACAGAAAAACTAAAGGTCTCATCAGATTGTGTCTTGTAGACTCGATTCTGATTAATATCCATGAAGAACCTATCACAGAGAAGCTTTGGAAAAAACTAAGTGAGATCTATCAAGAAAAATCACTTTTGAACAAGATTTTCTTGAGGAAGAAGTTATACTCCTTGAGAATGGAAGAAGGTGGACAAATTTTTGAGCATCTAGAAAGGTTTAATATGTTGGTGACTCAGTTGACCTTAGTAGGGGTGCCAATGGATGATGAAGAAAGGTGTCAAATCTTGCTATGTTCATTACCAAACTCGTGGGATAGTCTTGTGATGGCTATAGAGAGCACTTCAGTTGTCTTGAAGATGGAGGATGTTGTTGGTTCTCTACTTTCTCAGGAGATGAGAAGGAAGGTATCTTTGAATTCCAAAGAGGCTTTAAGTGTTCGCGGAAGACCAAAAGAAAGAGGCAAGAACGAAAAGCAGCATGGCCATTCTAAGTCCAAAAATAAGGGGAGATCGAAATCTCCTAGTAAGTCCAAGGCAATCTGCTGGAATTGTGGAAAACCTGGACACTTCCAAAAGGACTACCAAGAGGAGAAGAAGAAGAAGAAGAAGAAGCAAGATTCTAATTCTGAGTCCAAGAAGGAAGATGAAGATGCTTTCATTGCAGCCTTGGCCACTCAAGCAGGTGAAAATGCATGGTTAATAGACTCAGGTGCATCTTTCCACATGACTCCTAATAGAAACTGGTTTAGTAAGTATGAAAATTTTGATGGTGGTAAGGTGTATTTGGGTGATAATTCAGTACTTGATATTGTTGGTCGTGGAAGTCTTCATGTGAAATTTTTTGATGGTAGAATTAGAAGATTTGATGGTGTCTTGCATATCCCTAGACGAGCAAGGAATTTTTTATATGTTAGTAAGCTAATAGATGCAGGTGTGCATGTATAGTTTTCTAAAGCAGGTGTGAAAATGGTAAGAGGTGCTATGGTAATAGCGAGAGGAAGTAGATTGGGTACATTGTACTAGCTTGATGCACGCACAGTCGAGTGTAATAGTACTTCTAACAAGATTGTGAAAAAGACTACTCAATTGGAGAAGGACAAGATTTCTCTTTCAACAGATGGTCATGGTTTTTGGGTACCCAAGGGTGCTCTATCTACCAAGTCAAAGTTGCCTACAGAGAAGACTATGTTATGGCACCAGAGGCTTAGCCACATAGGTGAGAAGAGTCTATAGACCTTGAAAAATAAGAACCTTGTTGATGGGTTAAATGATTGCAATCTTGAATTTGATTTTTGTGAGCATTGTATCTATGATAAACAAAAACACATTCAATTTTACTTGAGTTCTCATAAGTCTTCATGTATTTTAGATCTAATCCATTCGAATGTATTTGGTCTAGTTGATGTTCCTTCTATTGGTAGATCAATTTATTATGTTTCTTTCATTGATGATTTCAATAGAAGAACATGGGTTTATTTCCTTAGGAGTAAAGCTGAAGTTTTCAGTCATTTCAAAGAATTTAATGCAATGGTTGAATTGCAGACTAGAATGAAAATAAAATGTTTGAGAACTGATAATGGTGGTGAGTTTTTCTCCAATGATTTTGACACATTTTGTAAAGATTGTGGTATTAAAAGAGAGAAGACAACTCCATATTCTCCACAATGGAATGGAGTTGCTGTTGGAATATTCAAAATGGGAAGAATGCTTCTAAGAGGTGGGGTGAATCAGAAGTATCACACTTTTGTCTACTTAAATTCTTTAAAAAAAATAATGGAAAATAAATTGCATGCATGTAAACATATCAAATGAACATGAATTAAACACATGCGTCAAAACATATAACACCAAATTTTGATAACCCAAAAACCCTCCAAGAATAAGAAGGTAAAACTAGGGTGGGGATGATACCCACAAAGTATCACTGTAGCAATATTATTTAACCACTTCTGATGGTCTGCCCTGTGAAAGGCCTACCTTGTTAAAGGCTTAACATTGTGTCAATAGTAACTTGGTTAAAGGATTTACAAACACTTTATATGAAGTGTCACCCTGTTAAGGGATTTAGTCACCTTTTCAAAGGATCTACGAAATAGCTGTTAAGCTAACCTATCAACATAGGGTTTTTACTATCTAATACAATGGCTAGAGAGTATTAGAAACCTTTGACCTAATTGCTTACAATCTTCAGTTGCTGATTTCAGGCACTTGATATGTTCTCTCTAATCTTGATCCTTTGAGATCTGATGCTTATTCAATACCCTTGCTCTATTCTGATCAACTAGATGTGTATTTGTTGCTCTCTTCCTTTATGTCTTTCACACTTCCCTCTGAAATCCACTATAGTTTCCCCATACACTTCTTCATTCACCATGAAAATAATAGAGTTTTTTCTTCCCTTTTAAGGACTATCAAAGACTTAGGGTTAGGTATGAATCTAGGATCCATATTCATTCATCTTTTTTGCTCAATTCTTGCACTTTTCTTATTGGATGCATACCTTCACCATTTTTCTTATTGGCTGCATGCAGATTGCATAGGAAATACAAAAGATTCAATCTTATCTCTTGGATCCTTCGAGATTCATCTTATGTCAACCACAAAAATGGTTTACATCTGAGCTTGTGTCTTCTCAAACTCATATGTTGTTTTTTTGTTACTCAGCACTTACTAATTCCTGATGCTTAGCACATATAAGAAAACTAGCTCACTCGACTCCTGTAGTGATTCTATCTTGCTTGACATCATCTATGACTTGGCATCAACTATGACTCAACATCATTTGTGACTTGGAACCTATGTATTACTTGGCACTTTTATCATGCTTGGCACTTGAAGTCACTTGACACTTGATCTTCACTTGGCACTTAAAGATTGCTCGGCACCTGAAGATCACTCAACACTTGATCTTTACTTGGCACTTAAAGATTGCTCGGCTCTTGAAGATCACTCAGGACCTGTTGGATTTCTGACTTAGCTCCAATAGTGTACTCAACTTCAATGTAGAAATTGGTTAAGTGTGTTGGCACTCATTTGTCAAAACTATCAACAATCTCCCCCTTTGAAATGAGTGACAAAAACACTTAACTAAGCATTATTTATTTGACCTTATGAGTACATTCTCCAATCTGTTCGACATATATACAGAAGTTCAAAAACTTGATCAAAATTTTGTAAGGAACAATATACCTCAAAATTATTATAACTTGCCCTGAGTGGTTTGTGCCATTATCTGTTCTTGTAACCAAAAATCTATGCTGAATACATGTCTCATGTTGTTATATCTAATACTCTTTTTCTTTTGCTCTGTTCCTATAACTTTTGCACCTGTGTTCTTATTTACAACTCCCCAAAACATTATATCTCCCTCACACTATGTCTTATCTCCCCCTTTTTGACACTTATATCAAAGGGTACTAAGGGTTAAGAGCATACTTTGCCAAAAATGTTTTATTTACCTCCTTGATTGTTTTGAGAGAAGCATCCTAATTATCCAAAGTAATTTCGAGAGATTTTTACTGGATGGCAGTCTCTGCAGCAAGATGAACAAGTCTATCTAAAGTAGAAAGATTAAGATCTTTCTTTAGAATGGTTTCTGCATAGGCTTGTTCCTTATGGAGGATTTCCAAATGTGGGGTAATAGAGGATTAGAGTTGTAGCAATTTGGTTTTAATGGTGCCCTCCTCTGCTGTCAACTCAGCTAATTCCTTCTAAGTGTGAAGTGTTTGATTAAAATTTTTCTCACTTTGAGCTTGATCCTTGGGTAGCTACATACTAGAAATCTGCAGATTTCTCTCCAAATTCATTATCCTCTGGCTAGTCTCTTGTGTGAAATATGAGAAGTCACACAACTTTTTGTAGAGTGAGAATATATTCTCACATACCTTTTTGACCTTTTCAATTTTCTTGGCTAGTTCAACTTGTGATAGTGTTATTTCACTTGCTATCTTCTCATTTACTTTCCCTTGGAATTTTTTTTTAGACCATTCCATAAGTTTTACATTGCTTTCTTGGTCTTCATTTTGTACTCGGTCCACTATGCTGGCTAGTTGCTCCATTATGGGCTTTGTTTCATCAGGTATTTGCAAATTGAAAGCGTCTAGAAATATATCCTTAATTTCCACTAAAGCTTGCCTCTATTTGTACTCATTCCTAAGTACCTCTTGCTTCTTCTTCCTTTCAAGTGCCTCTTGCACTTCATTTATCTAGTCAATTGTCATGGTTGCAAAGTCATATCTAGGAATGACTATCTCTTCATCAAGAGTAGGGTCTCCATTGTGAAGTACCCTTGTAACCTTGGTAGAACTCGAGCCTCGTACAAATATCTATAATGGTACTATAGTGCTCGACTACTATGAAGTTCCAGTAGGAGTCCTTGTTGTCGGCAAGTTAGCCAATGTTTGGATTGCCTACTATTCCTTCTCCTTAGGGATCTCCTCTTCCTTTTCTTATTCCTTTCTACCTTGATCAATGACTGTTATTTGAGTCAATGTACCTTGTGTTTGTGCTGTAGAGACAGAGGTATCCATCTGTCTTGTTTTCTCTTTTGTTGTCTCTCCTGCAGGTGTTATCACTGAGACTAAAGTGTCAACCTCAGCAGTTGTATCTTTGACTTCTTTCTCTTGAGGTTGAGAACCTAGTGCTCTGATACCAATTTTTGGAATATTCAAAATGCAAAGAATACTTCTGAGAGGGAGGGTGAATCAAAAGTATCACACTTTTGTCTACTTAAATTCTTTAAAACAAATAACTGAAAATAAATTGCATGCATGTAAATATATCAAATGAACATGAAGTAAACACATGCATCAAAACATATAACACCAAATTTTGATAACCCAGAAACCCTCCAAGAATAAGAAGGTAAAACTAGGGTGGGGATGATACCCACAAAGTATCACTGCAACAATACTATTTAACCACTTTTGATGGTCTGTTGTATGAAAGGCCTACCCTGTTAAAAGCTTTACACTATGTCAATAGTGACCTAGTTAAAGGATTTACAAACACTTTACATGAAGTGTCACCCTGTTAAGGGATTTAGTCACCTTTTCAAAGGATCTACAAAATAGCTGTTAAGCTAACCTATCAACATAGGGTTTTTACTATCTAATACAATGGCTAGAGAGTATTAGAAACCTTTGACCTAATTGCTTACAATCTTCAGTTGCTAATTTCAGGCACTTGATCTGTTCTCTCTAATCTTGATCCTTTGAGATCTGATGC
Source organism: Cupressus sempervirens (assembly GCA_028749045.1). Taxonomy (NCBI): domain Eukaryota; kingdom Viridiplantae; phylum Streptophyta; class Pinopsida; order Cupressales; family Cupressaceae; genus Cupressus; species Cupressus sempervirens. Next base: position 26,009,505 of record CM053789.1, read on the forward strand.
TTATTCGATACCCTTTCTCTATTCTGATCAACTAGATGTGTATTTGTTGCTCTCTTCCTTTAAGTCTTTCAAACTTCCCTTTGAAATCCACTATAGTTTCCCCATACACTTCTTCATTCACCATGAAAACAATAGAGTTTTATCTTCCCTTTTAAAGACTATCAAAGACTTTGGGTTAGATATGAATTTACAATCTTTATTCATTCATCTTTTCCACTCAATTCTTGCACTTTTCTTATTGGATGCATGCCTTCACCATTTTTCTTATTGGCTGCATGCAAATTGCATAGGAAATACAAAAGATTCAATCTTATCTCTTGGATCCTTCGAGATTCATCTTATGTTAACCACAAAAATGGTTTACATCTAAGTTTGTGCCTTCTCCAACTCATATGTTGTTTCTATGTTACTCGGCACTTACTAATTCCTGATGCTCGACACATATAAGAAAACTGGCTCACTTGGCTCCTGTAGTAATTCTTTCTTGCTTGACATCATCTGTGACTCAACATCAACTATGACTCGACATCATCTGTGACTCAACACCTATATATTACTCAACACTTGCATCATGCTCAGCCCCTAAAGTCACTCGGCACTTGATCTTCACTCGGCACTTAAAGATTTCTCGGCACCTGAAGATCACTTAGCACTTGATCTTCAATCGGCACTTAAAGATTGCTCGGCTCTTGAAGATCACTCAGCACCTATTAGATTTCTGACTCGGCTCACATAGTGTACTCAGATTCAATGTAGAAAGTGGTTAAGTGTGTTGGCACTCAATTGTCAAAACTATCAACAATTGCAAAAAGAATGAACAGGACCCTGATGGAGAAGGCTAGGTGTATTCTAAGTGGTGTTGGACCAGAACAAAAGTTTTGGGCTGAAGTTGTAGCCACTACCTACTACTTGATAAACAAGTCTCCTACATTAGCTCTTGTTGATAAGACACCAATGGAAGTGTGGTAAGGCCACAAGCCTTCACTTAGACATCTGAGAGTGTTTGGTTGTGAAGCATATGCTCATGTGCCAAAGGAGAAGCGAACAAAATTGGAAAAAAAAGTTGTTAAATGTATCTTCATCGGATATAGTTATGGTGTGAAAAGATACAAGCTTTGGGATCTTATTACACAAAAGGTATTTTATTCTAGAAGTGTTATTTTTAGAGAAACTAAGCCTTCTTTTGTTATAGTGTAGCCAGAACGGATAGAAGAAAAGAAAGATGTGATTCAACTTCCTACTACACCTGAGAAAGTTGAATCAAGGCCCTTAGAAAGACAAGTTGTTGAAGAGAGCTCTACGAGTTCTGAATCATAAAAGGAAGAGGGAGAACCTAATCATGAACCTAAACCAGATCTTGTTCGAAGATCTACTAGATAAAGGAAACCACCTAAAAGGTATGGGTATTCTCCTGATGATTAGAGGTGCATATTTGCATTTAATGCTAATATTGATGAACCGAGATCTATAGAAGAGGCTCTTGGTATGAATGATTCAGATGTTAGGAATAAGGTGTCTCAACCTTGGATAATTCCTATTCTTATTATTTGTTTTGTAAAATGTATTTCTTGCAAATAATGTTGATGTGTCGGCATCTTGAATTGTGTATATGGAGATCATGACTAAAATGGTTATGACGAATTCCTATGACATGTAAGAGTTATGTCAAGAAGATTCAATGATAGATGAAGACATGTAACAACTAATAAGTTTGAGTACTGTACACTCTACCCCAATTGTGGGGTTCAGGGTTCCTATTTTCTCGAAGAATGGTAAAACCCTAATACGGTTACCTTTGGGAGTAGCCCTAAAGTGAAGTGCATGTTATAAGCATTTTTAGGGTTGCAAAGAGTAGCGATGTGAGAAAGTGTATTGTTGGTATTGTGAGTTGCTACTGGAGTCTTCTATTGTCACTATTGAACTTGCATTGCAAGTGTATTGTAACCTTGTGTTGAAGATAATACATTGTGTAGGTTCTGGAGGGGTGGGGTTGTTTTACCGAAAGGTTTTTCCCCACCGAAAAATCTTTCTGTTATGTATTTCTTTCTCTATCTATTTTCTTTATGCTTGGTTGGATGAAATATTGTTGTTTACATGATATTGAATCTGTAAGTCTAAAATATTTTAATAGGATTTGCACCATACTTCTCTTAAGAGATTAGTGTAGGAAGCTATTTTCGCATCTGAGTTTCCTTACAAGTGGTATCAGTGCCTGATCAAATTTTGATCCTAGTTGTTAGGTAGGGTTTTTTGAGCTAATCTCAAGTTGAGTGGGAGTCTTGTGCAGAGCATCCTGAATCTTATTTACAGATTGAGATGGCGAGTTCATCATATAGATGAATGGAGGTGGAGAAATTTAATGGCACTAATTTCGAGTTATGGAAACTCAAGATGGAAGACATGTTGGAAGATAGTGACCTATGGGAAGTGACTTCAAGTGCTACAAGACCAAGAACTATAGCTCAAGAAGATTGGGATATCAAAGACCGTAAAGCTAAGGGTCTCATAAGACTCTGTTTAATCGATGCAATTCTTCTGAATGTTCTAGATGAGAAAACTGCATATAGTTTGTGGGAAGGACTTGGGGTCGTGTATCAGGCCAAATCTCTGGTGAACAAGTTGTTCTTGAGGAAGAAGTTGTACTCTCTACGAATAGAGGAAGGTGGATCATTTAAATGCTTTTAATCTACTGGTTGCACAGTTGACATCAGTTGGTGTCAAGTTAGAGGAGGAGGATCGTTGCTACATACTTTTGTGTTCTTTACTAGATTCATGGGACCATCTTGTGATAGCTCTCAGAAGCACATTACTCACCTTCAAAATGGATGATGTGGTGTCTTCGCTGCTATCAGAGGAGATGCAGAGAAAGGCTTCCATTTCAAAAAAAGAAGCCCTTGTTGTTCATGGGAGATCCACTGAAAGAGGGAAGAAAAATGACAATAAGTCTGACAATAAGGGTAGATCCAAATCCTATGGGAAGTCAAAGACTTCCAATAAGTCCAAGGCAAAATGTTGGAACTGTGATAAATCTAGGCACTTTCGTAAAGACTGCAAAGAGCCAAAGAAGAAGAAGAAAGGTTCAGATTCAGCTTCGGAAAGATCCCAAGAAGATGGCGATGCATTCATCACAACTTTGGCAGCCCATGCATCTGATGACGTGTGGTTGGTTGACTCGGGTGCATCTTTTCACATGACCTCTCATCGAAACTGGTTCTCAAAATATGAAGAGTTTGATGGTGGAAAGGTGTACTTGGGTGATGATTGTCACCTAAAGATAGTTGGACGCAAAAGGGTCACTATCAAATTTCCTGATGGATGAGTAAAGGGAATCAACAGGGTTATGCACATTCCAGGTTTGGCACGAAACCTATTATCTGTAAGTATGCTGAATGATGTAGGTGTGCAAGTTGTTTTTTCGAAAGAAGGATGCAAGATGATGAGAGGATCGATAGTTCTTGCAAGGGGTACTAGGATAGGTACCTTATTTTAGCTAGATGCACGTATTCATCGATGTAATATTTCTTCATCCTCACCATCTAAACGAGCAGTGAAGAATTTTTTGGTTATTGGTTTCGATGGCAATGCAAACACTTTGGAAGGTAAGCTTCCTGCAGAAAAGACAATGTTGTGGCATATGAGATTTGGTCACATTGGTGAAAAGGGTCTTAGAACCGTAAAAAATAAAAATCTCGTTGAAGGGTTAAATGATTGCAATCTCAAGTTTGACTTCTATGAACACTGTGTCTATGGTAAACAAAATCATGTTCTATTTTACTCTAGTTCTCACAAATCTTCTGATGTTTTGGATCTTATTCATTTTGATGTATTTGGTCCTGCAAAAGATCCTTTAATCTCCAAGTCTATATTTTTTGTATCTTTCATAGATGATTATAGTAGAAGGACATGGATTTATTTCCTTAAAAGTAAGACACAAGCCTTTAGTCAATTCAAGGAATTTAAAGGCCTTGTAGAGAATCAGACTAGTAAGAAGATTAAGTGTGTGAGAACTAACAATGGTGGTGAGTTTTTCTTAGCAGAGTTTGAACAATTCTGTAAAGAACAAGGTATCAAGAGGCATAAGACAACTCCTTATACCCCACAAAAAAGTGGAGTTGTAGAGAGAATGAATAGGACACTGATGGAGAAGGCTAGGAGTATGCTTAGTGGAACTAGTTTAGAACAAAGGTTTTGGGCCAAAGCTGTGGCCACTGCTTGCTATTTGGTTAACAAATCTACTACATCAGCCCTTGTTGGTAAGACACCCATGGAGGTATGGTCTGGTAAGAAGCCTTTAATTAGACATCTTTATGTTTTTGGTTGTGAAGCTTATGCACATGTTCCAAAGGAGAAAAGATCTAAGTTGGAAAATAAAGCTATCAAATGTATTTTCATTGGATACAATGTTGGTGTGAAAGGATACAAGCTTTGGGATCCTATGACTAGTAAGGTGTTTTATAATAGAAATGTTATTTTTAGAGAGCTAACATCTTCTCCTATTGTGCTACAACCAGATGAAAAAGAAAAGGAAAAAAATGTTGTTCAGTTGCCTCCTACCCCTGAGAAGACTAAATAGAGAGACCATGTTGGGTCTAATGATGAGAAGAGCTCTAGCAGCTCTGATAGTTCAAAAGAAGAGGAAGAACAACCTCAACTATAGCCCTTGAGGAGATCCACAAGAGAAAGAAAGCAACTAGAAAGGTTTGGTTATTCTATGTTAGATTCCAGTTGTGCCTTTTCTTTGATTACTAACACTGATGAGCTTAGATCTGTGAAAGAGGCTTTGGGCATGGAAGATGCAGGTTCCTGGATTGAGGCTATGGATGATGAGATGGCTTCATTAGAGAAAAAAAAAAGTTGGGACCTTGTACCTTTTCCTAAAGGGAGAAAATCTATTGGCTATAAATGGGTGTTCAAGAAGAAATTTTGTGCACGTGGCAGTGTTGAAAGGTACAAAGCTAGATTGGTTGCAAAGGGGTATTCACAGGTAGAGGGAATAGATTATGGTGAAATATTCTCTCCTGTTGCAAAGTTGACATCCATTAGATTTATGTTATCTCTTGCTACATCATATGATTTAGAGATAGAACAGATGGATGTGAAGACAACTTTCCTTCATGGTGATTTGGAGGAAGAGATTTATATGTCATAGCCTGAGCACTACATTGTTAAAGGTAAAGAATCCTTAGTTTGTAGATTAAAGAAATCTCCATATGTTTTGAAGTAATCTCCTAGGATGTGGTACCTTAAGTTTGATGCCTTTGTGTTGTCAATTGGATTTGTAAGATCAAAATCAGATCATTGTGTTTATTTCAGAGTTGAAAATGATCACCTTCTTATTGTTGCATTATACGTTGATGATATGTTGCTGTTTGGGAAGGGTAAGGGTATGATTTCTGATTTTAAATCTCATTTGTCAGCACAGTTTGAGATGAAAGATCTTGGGGCAGCTAAGTACATCTTGGGTATAAAAATTAGTAGAGACAGGTCTAACAGAAAACTTTGGTTGAGTCAGAGTAAGTATGTAAAGTCTGTGTTGGACAGGTTCAACATGGCAGATTGTAGACCACTATATGTTCCTATTTCTATGGGAACAAAGTTATCTGTAGATGATTGTCCACAATCTCCTAGTGAGGTGGAGGACATGAGTAGAGTACCTTATGCTAGTGCAATTGGTAGTCTTATGTATGCTATGGTCTATACTAGACCAGACATTGCCCAAGTAGTGAGAGTCCTGAGTCAGTTTATGGCTAATCCTGGATGGGTACACTGGGATGCAGTTAAGCGAGTATTCAAACATTTGAGGGGTACATCAGATTACTCCATATGTTATCATGGTAACTCTTTTGGATCTCCACATTCAGTTTGTATTCATGGGTTTGTGGATTCAAATTGGGTAGGTGATATTGACAACAGGAGATCCACCAGTGTTTATGTGCTCGCTATGTTAGGTGGTACCATTAGTTGGATGAGCAAGCGACAACCTATGGTTGCTTTGTCCACTATAGAAGTTGAGTACATGGTTGCTACTCATGCTTGTAAGGAAGCCATTTAGCTTAGGAGATTGTGTTCTAATGTTGGTGTTGATGCATAATAGATTACTATTTGGTGTGACAGTCAGAGTGCTATTTGCCTTGTGAAGAATCCAAATTTCCATGCTAGAACAAAGCACATTGATGTGCAGTTTCACTTTGTGAGAGATATGGTGGAAGATGGAAAGGTAAATTTGGAAAAGGTAGATACTGTGAAAAATCTTGTAGATGCATTAATGCAACTAGTGGGGACTAAGAAGTTCAGATGGTGTTCAGAGTCTATGGGCCTTTTGTCTTATAGCAGTTAGTTCCTGTTATGTTCTTGTTGCTCTTACAAGGTGTTCGACAAGTGGGAGAATGTTAGAAATAAGGTGTTTCATCCTTGGATAATTCCTATTCTTATTATTTGTTTTGTAAAATGTATTTCTTGCAAATAATGTTGATGTGTCAACATCTTGAATTGTGTATAAGGAGATCATGGCTAAAACAGTTATGACGGATTCCTATGACACGTAAGAGCTATGTTAAGAAGATTCAATGATAGGTGAAGACATGTGGCAACTGATAAATTTGAGTACTGTACACTCTACCCCAATCATGGGGTTTTGGGTTCCTATTTTCTTAGAGAATGGTAAAACCCTAATACAGTTACTTTTGGGAGTAGCCCTAAAGTGAAGCGCATGTTATAAGCATTTTTAGGGTTGCGAAAAGTAGCAATGTGAGAAAGTGTGTTTTTGGTACTATGAGTTGCTACTGGAGTGTTCTGTTGTCGTTGTTGAACTTGCATTGCAAGTGTATTGTAACCTTGTGTTGAAGATAATACATTGTGTAGGTTTTGGAGGGGTGGGATTGTTTTACTGAAATGTTTTTCCCCACTGAAAAATATTTTTGTTATGTGTTTCTTTCTCTATCTATTTTCTTTATGCTTGGTTGCTTGAAATATTTTTGTTTACATGATATTGAATTTGTAAGTGTAAGAGATTTTAATAGGATTTGCACCATACTTCTCTTAAGAGATTAGTGTAGAAAGCTATTTTCGCACCTGAGTTTCCTTATATTAGAGTCCTGGAAAATAGCCATGGATGAAGAAATGGTAGCTCTTAAGAGGAATCAAACATGGGACCTTGTACCATTGACTAAAGAATGGAAGCTTGTTGGTTGTAAATGCTTGTTCAAAAGGAAGATGAGTTCAGATGGAAGCAGTGAGAAGTATAAAGCATGTTTGGTTGCAAAAAGTTACTCCTAATTTGAGGGAGTAGATTATGGTGAGATTTTTTCTCCAGTATCCAAAATGACATCCATTAGATTTTTTCTTTCTATTGCAGTAGCTTATGATCTAGAGATCAAGCAAATGGATGTGAAAGCTGCTTTTTGATACAGAGGTAAAACACAACGGAAGCAAACACAATAGCAATAAGAACCAACACTAGCAAGAGATAGACAATAAAATTCTTCTATTTAATTTATCAAATGAACAGTACATACATTAGCTCTTCCTTCAGATTTCTTCTCTTCGTAACTTTGTATCCAGAAACTTTACTCTCCAACTTGACCTAAACCTAAACCTAAGACTCTACTTATACTTGCTAAGACAGTCTACGGAAAATTCTAGATTATTACAAAATAGAAAATTCTAGATTAGTATAGAATGGGGAAGAATGACCCCACAATGATTTGTACAAATACGAAAAAAATTATCTTATTCTAATTATGAAATCAAGATAAATTTCTCAAGTCGGTTCATGCATAAAACTTGATCTAAATACATAAAACTTGACCTGAATACTTTATATAAAACTTTGACCTAAATACTTTATGTGGCTGCTCCTACACCATACTCCCGGGCACAATAGAATCCAAGTCCCTTGGATTGTCCTTCCTCTTTCTTGTCTTCCAATTCCGTGGTATTTTTTGTTTGTACTTTTGACTAGTATCCAAATAAGTTGTCATATGTGTGTAAACTTTTTCCATATTCAGATAGGACTCTTGCAAACCTACAATGAATGGATTAGATGTAACCTCATTAAATATGACTTCATCAACTTGGGTTACTGTAGGAACTATTGCATCCTTTGCTATGATGTCTTTATGCTGCAATATCTCCATGCTTGGAGACAAATTCATCACTATTGGAGCCTCCTCTATCCTCTTAGGTTCATCACAAGTCTTCTTCCTTGCTGCTAGTATCCTTTTGATAGGCCAAACCACTTTCTTTCTTAGCCTCAAATGCCATCTCTTGGTTGCATTAAGGACCATCACATGCTCATCAACCATTTCAACCTCTTTTCTATCTTCAAGAACCTTTTAATCATCAAGTTCATCAACAACTATTTGCTGCAAACTTTTTATATCAGCATCAATTTGTTCATTTTCTCCTTCCAATGGACAAATTTTCTCTTCAATGGCAACTGAGTTCTCTATTCCATCTTCACAAGCTTCTATAATCTCAAAGGATTGTTTCTCTAGATCATTATTTTCTTTTTCCATATTTTTCTTCAACTCCTCTTTTAGTCTCGCTAAATTTTGTTCCCCTTTTTTAAGTTCCCTCATTAGGAATCTCATTTTCTCTTCTATCTCTTGATTCATTCTAGCTTCATCTTCTCTTTTCCTTGATTCTTCATTTTTCTTGTTCTGAAAATCCCAATATGAAACCCATGCATCTAATAGTATCTTCTGATCATGAGATAAATCTCCTCTTGTGACCATTGTCTCCTATTTAGGTTCTCTCCACTCAACCTAGTCTTTTGGTTACACTTATAAGTTCTTTCCTCAAACTATCACAAAATCCAAAAGCTTTCTCCAAGCTTTTCCCAAGCGCCTTAGGAGCTTTCCCCAAGCTCTAATACCAAAAATGATGCAGAGGTAAAACACAATGGAAGCAAACACAATAGCAATAGGAACCAGCACTAGCAAGAGATAGACAATAAAATTCTTCTATTTAATTTATCAAATGAACAGTACATACATTAGCTCTTCCTATAGATTTCTTGTCTTCGTAAGTTTGTATTCAGAAACTTTACTCTCCAACTTGACCTAAACCTAAACCTAAGACTCTACTTATACTTGCTAAGATGGTCTACGGAAATTTTTAGATTATTACAAAATAGAAAATTCTAGATTAGTATAGAATGGAGAAGAATGACCCCACAATGATTTGTACAAATTCGAAGAAAATTATCTTATTCTAATTACGAAATCAAGATAAATTTCTCAAGTCGGTTCATGCATAAAACTTGACCTAAATACATAAAATTTGACCTGAATAATTTATATAAAACTTTGACCTAAATACTTTATGTGGGTGATCCTGCACCACTTTCCTTCATGGAGATTTGTAGGAAGAAATTTACATGTCACAGCTAGAGCACTATGTGGTAAAAGGTAAAAGTCATTTGGTCTGTAAATTGAAAAAATCCTTGTATGGTTTAAAACAGAGTCCTAGGATGTGGTACCATAAGTTTGATACATATGTGTTGAGTTTGAGATTTGTGCAATCTAAATCTGATCACTGTATATATTTCAAATCTGATGGTGATGGTTTCCTGGTTATTGCCTTGTATGTTGATGACATGTTGTTTATTAGCAAAGGAAAAAGTTTGATTGTAGAGTTAAAATCTCAACTCTCAATAAAGTTTGAAATGAAAGATCTTGGTACAACTAGGCACATTCTAGGAATGGAGATTATAAGAGATAGACAGAACAGAAAGTTTTGGCTAGGCCAAAGTAAGTATGTTGGTACTATTTTGAAAAGGTTTAATATGAAGAATTCAAGACCATTGAGTGTTCCTGTTATTATGGGAACAAATATTTCTAGCTCACAATGTCCCACATCCCCATTAGAGATGGAAGAGATGAGTCAAATACCATATCAGAGTGTTGTTGGAAGTTTGATGTATGTTATGTTCTATACAAGACTAGACATTGCCCAAGCAGTGGGATTACTTTCCTGTTATATATCTAATCTAGGAATAGCACATTAGGATGCAATAAAAAGAGTTTTCAGATACTTGAGAGGTACCTAAGAGTACTCGATATGTTTTCATGGAATAGGAAATGAGCATTCCTTGGATATTCAAGGCTATGCGGATTCAGACTAGGCCAGTGATGTTGATAGAAGAAGATCCACCAGTGCATATGTGTTTACATTATTCGGTGGTGCAATCAGTTGGATGAGCAAGTGACAGGCTGTGGTCTCTTTGTCCACTACTGAGGTAGAGTATATGGTAGCTACTCATGCCTGCAAGGAAGCCATCTGGCTCAAGAGATTGTGTTTAGATATAGAGTTCAAACAAGGTGCAGTGACAATTTATAGTGACAGCTAAAGTACAATCTATCTAGTGAAGAACCCAAATTTTCATGCCAGGACCAAGCACATTGATGTACAATATCATTTTGTGAGAGATATGGTCGAGGATGACAAGGTGAAGTTGAAAAAGGTAGAGACTTTGGTGAATGTTGCTGATGCATTAACTAAGCCCGTGAGCACAGAGAAGTTTAGATGGTGTTCAGAATCTATGGGCCTCCTGACCCCTAGCAATTAAGTCCATGATATTTTGGATCCCCTAACTCTTGCAAGGTGTTCGACAAGTGGGAGAATATTGAAAACATGTGTCTCAACCTTGCAATCTTTTTTTGAAAAATTCTAAAATTTGTTTGTGGAAGTTTTCCACTTGTTTATATCTTGGAAAAGAGTGTATGAAATACCAAAAGGTGCCTTGTCCATAGTAGAATATAGGAGGGCCATTTTTAGAGCATAGTTAGCTTGTTTTATGACTTTTAAGGGGGTCTAAACTAAGTGACAAAATTATGGACGGGATTACTATTTTAACCTGATTTTTTTTTCATATTGAAAATGTAAATATAAAAAATGAGTAACATGTGGCATGGTAGTTTTGCCCATGGTTTTGTAAAACCACAAGTGGTTTCTAGGTTGTAAAATCACTATAAAAGGAGGGCTTGGGGAGGTGTTTGTGAAATTGAGTTCAGTTTGCAAGACTGGTGCTAGAAGGAGTCTCTCCGAGTTCTAGTTGTGATGATGCGCACCTATAAGAACTTGCATTGCAAGTGTATTGTAATCATCTTGGTTTGATAATACATTGTGCGGGTTTTGGAGGGTGGGGTTTTTCTCTGAGAAGGGTTTCCCCATGGTGATCACTATGTTATGTATTCATTGTTATTTTGATTATGTTATTATGCATTTCTTGAGATCTTTGCAATAGTTAGTTGAATTTGCATAATCGTCCTCTCAAAGATTAGCATAGGAAGCGATTTCGCGCACCTTCGCTTCCTTATAGTTTAAAGCTTTTTTGTTTTTTTATCCTCCCCTATTAGTGGACCTAAAGAACATTCAAGATTGTGTTTTCTTTCGCCCTGCCCTATCCCTAGACCTATGAAGAGCTTCAAAACTTTGTTTGTTTCTTTCATCTGGTATATACTCTTTGCCTCAAACTTCCACCAGGTCTCATAGCCATTTCCCACTGGCCGGTATTTCGCGAACCTATTTATAGTCGTACGCTTTTCTTACAAAACCAATGAAAGAAAACTCTTTGCGAACTAGTGAGATTGAAATAATCTTGTCTGCTATGATAATTTATAGAGGGAATCCAAGAACATCAAAACAAAGCATTCGTTACTGTGCATAGCTTAAGAAGTTTCCAAATCTAACAGGTCCAAGTTGCTTGAATAGGAATTTAAAATATTTTAACCTGGATGGTCTTGAAAATTTGGAAAGTGTTTCAGGTAACTTGGATCTTAGATAGATGAACATTATTAAGTGTCCTGTGCTGGAGGAGTTGCCATGTCTTGACAAAATGTGTTGCTTGGAGCAAATTAAAATTGAGTCTTGTGAAAAGATAGAGCACATCATCCTGCCAACATCGCTCATCAAGTTGGGTGTCCAGAGTTGTAGAGTTTTGCAAAGAGTAGCAGTAGCTGGCGATCTTACAGAGCTTACACAACTGATTATCAAACAGTGCCCTGCACTTGAGGAGTTGCCAAGCTTTGCCGGACTGACCGACTTGGAAGAATTTGAAATGGAGCTACAGAAAATTACTTTACCAACAGGATGCATCAGTCTCAAAATAACAAGAAATGGGGATTTGCAAAGAAAAGAAGGAATCAGAATTCGTAGAGGACATATAGAGCTGTACGTTACCGTGTCTCCTAAGCTTGATTTGCGGCATCTCTACAGCCTGAGCTGCTTGGAGGGAATTAAGATTGAGTGTTGCGAGAAGCTGTAGAACATCACGCTACCCACAACACTCATCAAATTGGATGTATACGGATGTACAATTTTGCAAGGAATAGCAGGAATTGCCGATCTTATAAAGCTTACACACCTGCGCATTTCCCAGTTTCCTACGCTTGAGTTGCCTTGTCTTGGCAGACTGATCTGCTTGGAGCGAATTGAGATTGACTCGTGTGAGAATCTAAAGATCATATCAGCAATTGAAGAGTTGCATGTGCCAAAATATACGAGACTGACTGATTGCGGCTATGCTGTAACACGGCATTTCATCGATAGGTGGAAGGTAAACATACTCCTTTTCTAACCGACAGTCATAAATATCATATTTTAACAAAAATGTTTTTCCTATTTCATTATTGACATTCAGCTTTGTTTTGTAATTTGTTGTTAACTATGGTATATATTTTCCCAAGGAATGTTTTGAGGTATCTTTGAATGAAAAGAATTTACCCTGGTTGAGCTATGATTATTTTGTATTTTTTCAGAGTTTGCCAAAGTGTACGTGTCTGATCGGTAAAGCAGTGGATGGAGTGGTCATCTTTAAATGAGCATCTGTTTTCTGATGCTAATTTTGCCATTAACGGAGCAACTGAAATAAGTACTGACAACTATTATCCCGATTGGTCAGGATTGGGCGCTGTTATTGTATGCTTTGTGGTTGCGATCGATAGCTCCACTTTGGCAGAGGAAATCAATGAAATTATTTCCATCTGGTATGGCCATGACTTAAAGATGTGTCAAGGAGAATCACTAGTTACAGTGGTAGAATATAGTGAATACAGTGAAGATGAAACGTGGGAATTATTAAGTATATTTTTAAGGAGGTACAATAGAATAGTGAAGAAGGGGTTTCCGGTAGATCTGAAAGACAGTGAAGAATCACAATTGTTGATAGATTATATGATAAGGAATGAAAGATAGGGAGATTGATTTTCTTTGTACATAATTAATGTAATTTATGATAAATACAAAGTTTTGTAAAATTGCAATATTTTTACCATTTTTTTAATTTAATATTGAAAATTTTGATCACTTACTATTGATTATTTAAGTTTTTATTTAAAATTTTATAAATTTAAGTTTAAATGATTTTAAAATAAAATAAAATTAATTACATGTGTGTGTGTGTGTGTGTGTGTGTGTGTGTGTGTGTGTGTGTGTGTGTCAATATTTTTATTTTTTTTGTTGATAATTAAATATTATTTGTATTACTTTATATAGGAGTAATAATTCTTTATTTTCTAATATTTAGTTTTACATTTATATAATTTTTGCATGTTCTCACTCTTTAAATATTTAAACATTTTAGTATTAACTTTGTAATAAAATTAATTTCATTGTTAGTTTTAAAAATTTTTATTAATTATAAATTTTAAAAATCAATTTGATAAAAAATTCATTATGAATCAATTTTAATAAATAATTTTTTTATATTTATTTAAAGTTGCCTTAATGTTTACTAGATAGATGAAAATGAACATATAGATTTGGTGTAGATATAATTTATATACACTTCTGTTGAAAAAGTAGAAAGTTAGAAATTGTAAGGGTTTAAAACTAGATTAAGTTTGTGGATGCAAAAGAATTGTAGGTGGCTAGAACAAATTAGGCATCTATGTTGGACAAAAGATATTTTCCACCCTTCATAAGAAGGGTCTTCCAATGTAGCTCTATCATTTGAAAGTATATTTCAAAATATATTATTATTATACTTGCTCTAGGCAATATTATTGCATTCACTTGCACCATCTATTGTACTTGTTGTAAAGTTCAAATTTTTTATTTTAATTTTTTTCAATAAAAATATCATTTATATGAAAGTCCATTCATTGAAATCATTTTGTGTTATAAGACCCTTTTTTTGGGATTCTTCCATATTCCATTTACTTCGCATTTTTTCATGAACAAAATTTAATTGAAATATTTAAAAACATATTTTAATTATGAGAAACAATGTGTCTAAATGTTTTTTTTTTAATATTAATTTCAATTGATTGTTCTACTTTGATATGCATTTTTTACAAAGAATGTTGTGCAAAAACTTCATGCTTTTATCTTTTATAAAATTTTCAACCTATTTAAAACACACAAACTAATTTAATTTATTAAAAACTTATCTTTGTTATAAGGGGACTTGAAACAAAAGCTTCAAAAATACAATTATAAAGTTCTCAAACATTGACAAAATAAATGTTGTTTAAAAAACCAAAGCTAGGAGCCAACAGAAAACCCAAGATAACCTCCACTTAAAGCTTCTCCCATCAAATTTCCATATCCAAGCACAATTGGTGCATCTCTTTTTTCTTTCTTATTGCAATTTTTTTATTTTGTGTTGGAAAGAATTTGTAAAACCATTGTTTGCCAAAAATATTCTTTCTTCTTGCATTTTGTTTATTTTGTGTTGGAAAGAACTTGTAAAATCATTGTTTGCCAAAAAAAATCTTTCTTCTTGCATTTTGTTTATTTTGTGTTTGGAAAAAAATATAAAACCCTCAGTTGGATCATACCACTATCCATAATTTTTACATCAATTTGATCCAAGTTGCATAGTCTTTTGTCATAAGTGGAAATACCTTTTTTAATCATAAGCAAAAATGGTCTAACCTTGCTGCCTAGATAAGGCCTATTAAGGACCTCTTGATTAGCTTTATAAGGTTAAATTGTCCTAAGAAAATTATAGAAACATGCATTTTGACAATTAATTAAAAAAAATCTTCATTTTTGACCTCATTTTCATGTAATTTCATTTTCTTGAGTTGCTAGAATCTTCATAATAATGTAAAAATGTCATGACCCCTCTTAAACTAGAATCTCACAATTATAAATGATTAAAATGCTAAATAAAAATATTATAATAATACATGACATACTTAAAATATAAATATAATATTATCATTAATATATGTTACATATGTGAATAATAATTATTCAATTATATCATTACCCTAATAAAATTATCAAATAATTTATCAATTCAATAAAAATTTCAAATGGCAATTATTGTTGTGGGAAGAATAATCCTTGTGATCATGGTATGCGATTTCAATTTTATTAGAGAGCCATTTCAAATAAATGAATATTTATTCTAAATCTATTTAAATAATGATAGCATCTTGTATTCAATCTAATTATTAAGTATATTAGAATATTTCCAAGATAATAATTATATCTTATTGTACCTACTCTAGGAAATACTAATGAATTCAGTTGCACCATCTAGAAAATTAATTCTCACCAATCACACCAAATAATAATTTTTTTTTAAGTTCATTTTTTTTATTTTAATTTTTTCCAATAAAAAAAATATTTATTTGAAATCTCATTAATTGAAATCAATTTGTATTATAGGACCCCTCTTCTGGGGGCTTCTTCCATATTCCATTTACTTTGCTTTTCTACGGACATGATTTTATTGAAATATTTTTTTTAAAAATTAACTATGAAAAAGAATGTGTATGAATATATATATTTTTTAATATAAATTTCAATTGATTGTTCTACTTTAATACAAAAACTATATGCTTTTTTCTTTTATAAAAAAATTCAACCTATTTAGAACACACAAACTAATTTAAGCTACATAGTGTATAATATGGTCATGCTTTTGTTTTAATTATAACTATATAAAAAAAAAAAAAGTAGTGACTATTTTTTTTCTTATATTTTATATATTTATTTTAATAAAACCTTATTATTATAATTTTTTAATAATGGTAATTAAAAACATTTTTATAATCTTGAAGATTTTATTCATATTCTAATGAACACTATTAATTCTACAAAAAAACATTTCTGACCTTTCATATTATATTTTCTCACTATTGAATTGTTTACCATATTATATTATTCTATTAATCAGTCAATATATTATTTTGACTAATATATAATTACAATTAATTACTAAATTTAAATGTCATGTACTAGTCACTATGTGACCCTTGTTAATATATACTATAGTTATAATAATGTTTCAAAATTTATTACTCAACTATTAAAATCATAGGCTATTTACTACAGGATTCTTTGCAAGGAATTATCCGTCCAAGTCAAAATCCTTGTTCAGGTGCTGGATAAATTGTTCGGCTTCAGAACAATGTTCGTACAATAGAGATTGAGACCAAGCTACTTCCGTGGTGGAAGATGGATAAACACCATTTTCTTCTAGTTTATACTCATTTAGATTTCGAAAGATGCCATCTCCAAGTTGGTTTACTAGTTTTCTTCGCTCCATTTAATGTCTTGCTGTCAGTTGTTGATTTTGGTAGGGCAGTGGAAGAAAGAGGTCGTGGAGGTTCAATTTGGCCTAGATCATGAGATGAATCATCCTTTCATATCTGTTGCAAGGTGAAAAAATTTAAATCTTTTTGTTTCTTTCAATGTGTTTTGTTCTTGAATTTTAAAGCCTCTCATTTCTTTCACGTTGCTCACTTCCTTGACATGTGAAAAACTTGCATCTTGTTTCTTTCACTCTGCCCTGTTTCTAGACATGTGCAGAACTAAACTTTAAAGCTTTTCATTTAAATCTTCTTCTTCCTGCTCTATCGTTGGACCTATGAAGAACTTGAAGGCTTTATTCATGGCCCGGTGAAGAACATTAAAGCTTTTGGAATCTTTCATTATATTCATATTTTATCTCGTTGTCCGCTTTGACGATAGACTAGATTATGTAGTGTGATCTGCAATGTCCATAAAAAAATTATGGAGTCTATTTTTTAAAAAATCCTTATGTCATTTAAAGCTTTTTATTTTTTTCATCTTCCCCTGTTGGTGGACCTAAAGAACATTCAAGGTTGTTTTTTCTTTCGCCTTTCTCTATTCTTGGACCTATGAAGAGCTTCAAAACTTTGTTTGTTTGTTTCATCTGGTATATACTCTTTGCCTCAAACTTCCACCAGGTCTCATAACCATTACCCACTCACTGGTATTTCGCAAACCTATTTATAGTCATACACTTTTCTTACAAAACCAATGAAAGAAAACTCTTTGCGAACTAGTGAGACTGAAATAATCTTGTTTGCTATGATAATTTATAGAGGAAATCCAAGAACATCAAAACAAACAGTAAAATTGTTTCTACGCAAAAGCTCACAACCTCTCCACTTAACATGCTTCCACTCACTCAAATGAATTCGGATGGACATTTCTAGTGGAAAATAGTCAACAATTTCTAGCTAAGCAATTAATATCTCTCCTCATCTTTTAATAGCCACCAATTGAACCTGAATCTGCTACACTCATTTTCATTTATCTTCTCTATCCTCCACAACTATTTCTCAATTAACCATTCAGAGTGCCACCACTAAAATAGAATGAGCCAGACATTTCATCTTGATCAAGTAATATACAATATTGACAACATTTTAACACATTAAAAAAAAAAACAAGTCTAAATATCATTCATTTTTTATTTTTATTAAATAGGCGTTGCTGCTTTGTTATTGAAAATACTAAATAAACAATAGAAATGTAATACCTTGATACATGATGGAAGGAAACATGTCACTATTTTGGAGACTTGAACAAGTTCAAGGCTTCATTTGAGACGTTTGGCCCAAAATAAATCTTCAACCATTGATATATTACCATCGGATGATAGTCTGTAAATGGATTTTAGTGGTTACACATGTATCTTGGAGATATGAAATGTTATTAGAAACATTTCCCAAAAATTCATTACTTCATACATCAATTCATGCTCGCATGTGACATGTGTAGTATGTACTATGTACTACTACTAACTAGTAAGTATTTACTAGGAAATGAAATTACGATTCACACAAATTTAGAAAGAAATAATTAAATGCTTTATCTGATTACTATAAAATAACTAGAGCCCAAAAGAAAACACCATGCCCACTAAAATATCAAATACCAACAAAAAAGCGTTTAATTTGTATTATATATCTTCACACACACACACACACACACACACACACACACACACACACACACACACACACACACACACACACACACACACACACACACACATAACGGTTATGGGTTCCCTCAAAAAGCGAAGTGACAAATCTTTGAATCATTACATTTCAAATTAATACACTTTTGATAATATGTTTTACAAAATAAACCCTAACTAAAGTGACAATTATCCCTATAACACTTCTTTTATCCTTCAAAACATCCCAAAAGCGTTGAAGTTATAGTTTTCTTGTTCCACCGCATTTTTAATTGGTTCTTCAAAATTAACAGGTTTGAGATCCATTTCAATGAACATTGCTCAGAGGTATGCCTTTCCTGCTCCTTTTTGAGCTCTTTGATGACATCCCTGAGATTAGCAGAGAGAACCTGCAAAGCTACAATAAGCCTAGTAGTAAGATCATGTTCACAATCCTCATCCTCCTCTACAGTCAAATCTAGGTTGACAACAAGGCTTCAATTTTCATTTGACAATCCCTCTTCCATAGGTAGTCCCATTTTTGGTAACCAACTATGTTTTTGATAATGGAAACCATTGAGTAGGATCTTTGTAATTTAAAGAATTATTTTTCAACTAGATTCCACTATGTCATAAATGCAATAAGACATTACACATACGTGTCATCCTATAGAAACCTCACTTTCTTATCACTCTTTCATTTCTAAGCGTAATCTTTTGATAATCTAACAACTGATTTGAAAAACATACAATTAATTTCTAGTCATTGATTCATTGAGTAATCACATCATTTTCTAGCACATTCACCAATGCATTATATATGTTTTTCAATAGATGGGAAAAATTGCCTAATCAAATATATATTTTTTCCAATAAACGAGAAAAATTGTTGAATCAAATAATTTTTTTCCCAACAAATGGGAGAATATATATATATATATATATATATATATATATATATATATATATATATAATCGTCTCAATTTTATGAAATTTTTCTAATGGCCGAGAAAAATTGCATCTAACATTAAACATTTCTTGACATTGAAAAAAATCACCAATAGAAATTAATTCCCCTCCCAAAAATAATGCTAGATTCACCATGAATTCATTTTTTTTGGGGGGGGGGGGGGAGGGGGTTTCTTAAAGTTATCCCTAGTTCTAGGTATCAAATCCATAGAATGACCTATACTTGTCATAGGAGGCAAACCATTAGGTACATTAGCAAAAATGATGTCATAAAATGATGTCAACAAAAGTTCAATATCAGGTGCATGTTCTAACTCATCTTGTTTCTCAGTTTTCTTTTGAATCAAAGCATAAAAAAAACTTTGTTCTTTCATTTCTCTTGCAAAATTATTACATTCAACTAGACATACTTTGATGGTGGTACAATGACTTTCATAAAATATTTCCACCAAAGGCAACAATATTTGTTTCTTCCCATTAACCCAAATAGTATATTGATTCAATCTAACATCATGTAAATCTTCTATATCATGCTACCAAGGTCTACCCAAAAGATAATGACAATAATCCATAGGCATACAAGACTTCATCTTGATAATTTCCAATGTTGAACATAACAAGGCTTTGCTCACTTACAATTAATGTATGCTCCTTATGGATCAAGAAACATGATAAGGCTTAGGATGTCTAAATCTTTGCAACTGCAACTTGTTAACCAACTCTTCAGATGCCAAGTTATCAGAACTCCCACTATTAATGACTACTTTACAAAATTTTGTAGCGATCTTACATTGAGTTTTGAACATACTTCTTCTCTAGACAAGTTCCTCATTAGCTTCTTCATTCCACAAGACCCTTATCAACATCATCTTCCCACCATTTTTAGGTTCATTAGGTGTCTCATCAACCTCTTCACAATCCAAAGTATTTTTGTCATTACTTCCAATCTTCTTCCCAAAGTTAGTACATTCAAGTTCTCTATGGCCTTCTTCTCCACATTCGTGACAGGTACCTTTGAACCAAGATCTATCTTCTCTTTCTACACCATTATTGTTCTCATCATAAATCATTCTCCACCAATAGAAGGAGACTCCTACACAACCATATGGGAAAAACCCATGTTAACCATAAAGTAATGTTCAAAAGATGCATCCTTTGGAACCAAGAAATAGACTTTTTTGTCTTAACCCTCTAATGGATTTGTTTATTATAATGTAACTTTATTATCTAAATATTTATATTGTTCATCTTTCATGTATTATTCTAAAAGGCATGGATACAATTTTCTAGAAGTAAAATGATAGTTTTAGTAAGTTCAATGATTCCATGGTATTATAAACATTAAGGTTTTGATGCCTTCTAATGATATTAATAACTATTTTATCTATTTTGATGGATTTCATAAGGATAATGATATTGGGATATATTTTAAAACTCCAAGAACTTTTGATAGAATGCTTTTGTAAATAATATAAGATGTTGATAGAGAGGTTTGTAATTATCTTTTGTGGTGTTATTCTACAGAAAGAGATAAACTAAAAAAAATAGCATTACATGTTACCTTATTTAATGGAGGTTTAACATTTTTTGCCTAGCGTCTTTGGTTAAGAACCAAGGATTGAGGGGTATCCATTCCACCAAATTCATCTAGGGCACAAGCCTGAACTCATCCCTTTTAGATGTCGAGTGCCTTGCATTGAAAAAGACTTGATCCCTAGTGGGTTCTCTGTGAGCGTTTCAACTTCATTAGTAGACTAAGTTCCCTTTGACTACATGTTACCTTATTATTAGGTCTCATACATTAACACTGATGGATAAATTAGTATCACTTTGTACAATTATCATAAATGTGGTTGTGAGACATGCTCACATGTCAAGGGAGAAGATTTTAATATTAGGTAATAAGAAATTGAATGCATCTTCATAAACTATAGTTCTAATGTGAAGAATGAGAAATCATTGTTTAAGTTACAACCAAGACAACCTTGAAATTACATACCAACTTAATGCAAATCACAAAATCATTGAAAATCCTTTGGATGCATTCATTTTGTTTGATTTGTAGAGATTCTACCTATTGATGACTTAGGTGAACAAGAAAATGGAGTAAAATGTCCTAAATTTTTAGAACTAACAACAAATAAACACTTAAAATATTTATGAGCAGCATTATTTGTGATCAAAATTGACTACAATGTCAACAAACTAAAATGGAAAATAGCTACTACTTAGCAGTGCAAAATGGAGAAAATGGCTACTATACATATAAAAAGATTTTTTTCAAAAATTTTGTTGTTGCAATTTTGATGATATCTTGAATGTAAATTTAGGTTGGAGGAAAAATAGGCAATATGCAATTTAACTAAGAGATCATTAGCCATGGTAACACAAAAGTCATCTTTAGTGGTGATTTAATTAGCTTTGAAATTGAATTCAAAGCGATGAATCTATTATTTTGGTGACCAACAAGATGGAGTAAGGAGTGGTGCTCGTTGGCACATGAGTTCCTTTTTTTATAGTTATTTTTCAAGAATAAGTACATGGTGTAGGGAGATATTCGGAGGTACCCTCTCTACTAAAAGTTAATCTACAAGTCTTTCAATATGACATGGTAAGCTATTTGGCTCCAAAAAGATGCAATTTGGAATGAAAGTTCTTAGAGAGTTTTGGAAAATTGGGACATATAGTAGAGTCTTAAAGAGCTAAATGATAAAAATTCATATTTAATTTTATTGTCAAAAAATGTCATTAATTGAGTTACATTAATTTTTTAAATAAAATTATAAATAATAATTTTTCTAATGACTATACCCAATTTATACTAATAAAAACATAATAATATATTACTATGCCCTTAATATTGGTGTAGATAGGGTTATGAATAGTCAACTTGTGGCTATCATAATCCTTACTTAAGTCATGTTATCATTATTATATTATTATTCAAGTAGGTAGGTTGGCCTAGGTGTTATGTGTTGGAAATATAAGATAGGCTAGGTTATTAAGAGGGGAGGAGTGAATCAGTAACCAATAAAACTTAATCTCAATTCACCAATTAATCCTTCATATGTATTCTAATCTAATTGCATGCATGAAAAACTAAAAGCATTAAATAATTCATAACACTTTGACACATAGTATGGTAATTCAAAAACCTTTCAAATAGAAAGTAAAACTGTGGTGAGGATGATACCCACAAGCTTTAGTACTATAGTATAAAGTTGGCCTGCTAAGGCTTACAATGATCACTTCTGATGATCTACCTTATTAGGATCAATAAAGACTACTAGGTCCACCTTGCAAAAGGATTTACAAAACATACAATGAAATATGCACTCAGTAAAGTGATTTACAAAAGACTATTAAGTCTACCTTGTGAAAGGATTTAACTATTCTGTAACTTGTTAGGATGAACTAGTGGTTGATCTCTGATTTGCATCTTTGATTTGCTAAATAAGATTCCTTTGGAGTGTAATGATTACCTTGTCGTGATAGATAAATCTTTGTTGCTCCTTATACTGCTTGTAGTCTTTGCACTTCGCACTTCTACTCTTAGTGTGCCTCATATGATACTTTTATATTCTGCTTTAAGATGTGATACAATACATATCATATAAATATATACTAATCCAAATTACAATTCATCAAAGTCGGCTATAATACAAGTTTCACCAAAATACACAAAGTTGGCCCAACTGCAAGTATTTGGGTTCTGAAGACAAAGTTGGTGAGGTTCTAACACTTGGTATCACATGTACTCAGTAGACATAGAAGCCCGACTCATACTAATCACTTCCAACTAGTCTGAATTCAGTCTGCACTGATGACTCAGTGAACACTATGAAACTCGGCATATAAACTAAATCACTTGGTTGACACTGCCTAGCTTGGTCAACACTATCACTATGAGCTCAGTATAAACTGAATCACTTGGTTGACACTGAATAGCTCGGTTAACACTAGATTCACATAACTAAAGTTGTGAACTCGGTAAACACTAGAGGACTTGGTTTGCACTAAGAAACTCAATAAACACTATGAAGCTCAGTTTACACTGATAATCACTAACCATGTAGATACTGCTCAATGTGAACTGAATATTGTTCCTAGAATTTGCTAGCAACTATAGAACTTGGTAGACCTTGAATTACTTGGTTAACATTGTAAACTGTAAGATAAGCATGATTAAGTGTGTGTGTCACTAACAAAAAAACTTGACTATAATGTCAACAATCTCACCCTTTGGCATTAGTGACAAAAGCACTTTATCAATCAAAATTGAATTCTTAAAAAGTTCAAAACAATCCTTAGTCTCCATCTTGTGTCATCAACTTGGTAACATACTCTATTTTGGAGATTTTTCAAAATTTCTTTTGTAAGAGATGTTTATCTGAATATATGTAAATGCATATGTATTATGATGCTCCCCCATACATATATACAATATACTTTGCATGTTATATACATATGTTTCATGTCTCTATAATACATCTTCTTATCTTCTCCACTTTCATCGCATATTCTCTCCCTTTTTGACATAAATGGAAAAGTTGTATGCTACATGACAATGCCAAAATGTGATAAGAAGTTAGAATATACCTTTAAAATTAGTGACAATATTTTGTCCCAATTTTCTTGCAACACCTTTCTTGCATGCAATGCAATTTGAACTTCTACTAATAACTCCATCATGTGATCAGCTATGGAGAAGTTGTTGTCATGGATGAGAGTTTTGACATGTGCAATGTGTTTCTAAAATACATCCATGTTTGGAAGAATCATGCCTTGTATATCTAAAAGTATGGCCCTTATCCTGGCTTCTTCTCTTAACAATTCTACTTACATATCAGTCAAGAATTTGATCTTTGTGTAATAAGTAGAATTGTAGCTTGGGTCAAGTGACAAATGGTGTGCACTCACCTTCAAGTCTTCATCTATCTTGGAGAGTTTATCTTTGATTTCTTGAGTGCAGATAGATGACATAGTTTACCAAATAGAGAAGTGACATTGTTGGCTGAGGTTTCCAATGAGTTGAGGGTAGTAGATAAGTCTACTTGATATATTGCTATCTTCTGTGCAACTAGCTCCAATACTTTATTTTCAAATTTCCTCTCTTCTCTTTGCAACAAGTTTTCTTGCCCATTCAGATCTTCATTAAATTTTTGAACAACTTCTACTAATTGGGCCAAATAGGTTGAGAAGTATCAACCTCTATGCCGAGTGCATCTACAAGTATGTTCTTTGCATCTTCTAACACTTGACATTCTCTATTCCTCTCCTCTCTAAGCCTTTGTTGCTTAGCTTTCTTCTGCAAAAACTCACCTACTATATGCATTTGATTAGGATTTAGAGTAGAGATATCCCAAATAGAGATAACTATATCCTCATCAAGATCAATGTCTCCTTCCTTATCTTTGCCTTTGCTAGAAACCTTAGTACTTAGTTGAGGCTTGCTCTGAACTGTCTTTGTACTAACTACTTGTACATTGGGAATAGTAACAATAGTGGAAATAGAAGGACTAGCAACAAAAGTAGAGATTGCACTAATTTTAGAAGTACCTTGTTGCCAAGTAGCCAAAACTGATGAAGGAGGAAGCACTGACTGCTCTGTAGATGAAGTGCTGATCACTTTAGTCAATGAAGTACTTAGTTGAACAGGTGCAAGGATTGGTTGAGTGCTTGGATTTGCAATATTTATCATAACCAACTTGGCAAAATCTTTCTTTGAGCTTGATAGTTTTAAAGCTTTTCTTGAAGAGTGAGGAAATGAGGCCATGATCGCTGTTGTGATCTTCTCAAGGTCAATTTCCTCAATGCTCTGAATCTTAGGGAGATTCTCCTCGGTGGCTTCCTATTCTTTCTCCTCATCATCTTTATTATCATCAATTATTTCTTCTTCATCATCATCTTTATCCTTTTCTTCTTTTTCATCTTCATCATCATCTTTGTCACTAACATGAACAAAAAAATCACTCTTCTGATGAAGATTGTAGATATTTTGAAGACAAACTTGGTGAGGTTCTAACACTCAGCAACTATTGTCAACACTTGACATTGTCATGCACTTGATAAACATAGAAGCTCAGCTCATACTAGTCACTTCCAAGTAGTTTGAACTCGGTCTGCACTGGTGACTTGATGAACACTGTGAAACTTTGCATATAAACTGAATCACTTGGTTGACACTGCATAGCTTGATCAACACTATCACTGTGAGCTCGGTATAAATCGAGTCACTTGGTTGACACTCCATAGCTTGGTCAATATTAGATTCACATAACTGAAGCTGCAAACTTGGTAAACACTAGAAGGCTCAGTTTGTACTGTGAAACTTGGTAAACACAATGAAGCTTAGTTTACACTAATAATCACTAACTTGGTAGATACTGCTTGATGCAAACTAAATATTGTTCTAGGAACTCACTAGCATTTGTAGAACTCAGTTTACCCTGAATTACTTTGTTAACACTATAAACTGCAAGATAAGCTCAGTAGTTGCTAACCATTTGATTAAGTGTGTGTATCAATAATAAACAAACTTGACTGTAATGTCAACATTATGTAGGGTTGTGTCTATTCAATCTAAGAATAATTAGGTATATATA
Source organism: Cupressus sempervirens (assembly GCA_028749045.1). Taxonomy (NCBI): domain Eukaryota; kingdom Viridiplantae; phylum Streptophyta; class Pinopsida; order Cupressales; family Cupressaceae; genus Cupressus; species Cupressus sempervirens. The sequence goes on from CM053789.1 coordinate 26,035,252, forward strand.
GGAGGTTGTGGGTCTTATGTCAATATCATATTGTGAAGTGTGTTCTCATTGGCAATATTTGGAGGTTTCCCCATCAAAGTGACCTATTAATCTTAGTTATAATCAATTATTTATATAATATTTCATATTATTTCTTCTATTGTGCAAGTTATTTCATTACAAGTGGTATTAGAGCATGATCTTGGCACCATAGAGGCAATATTTTTTCTCAACATTGGGACGATTTTGGGAAGAGCATAACTTTCAAATTTTAGTGAATTTTTCAAATATTTTAAAAGGGTTTTTGAAGACCATATTAAATAAGGTATAATCCAATATTTAGAGTAATTGGAGAAAATTTGAGAAAATCATTGTAGAATTACTGTTTCTACACAATTTATTAAGATCTTTATATCTCTCGCATCTTGTTGAATTGGAGTGTAACTTGTCTAGGGTTTTTGAATACATAGTAGACAAGCCTAAAATTCAAAGCTTGGATAAATTGAAAAAAGAAAAAGAAAAAGCAAGATATTATAGAATTAGGAAAATTCTCTCTCAAGACAACAAATTTGCTAATATTTTTGGGATTTTTTCTGAGTAAGGGTATCTTGGACCTAGTAAGTTATAGTAAAAAGGAAATAAACAAATTAGAGAATTTACATTTCATTTGTGTGATTTATTTCAAAAATATTGATTTCCATCATGACGGGGCCTTCAACAAGAGGCAAAATGAATGCAACCACACCAAGAAATCCTCTAATCAAGATTGGGAAGCAACAGAGGATAGTAATCCCAATGAGGAACTTAGTAAGTTCAAGGAAGAGGTTAAGAGGGATATGTGTGACCTGCGAGGAGGTATATCAGATATACGAAGCATGTTAAGAACTTATATGAATGAAACAAGGAAGGAGCTCTCAAGCAATCAAGGTGAAACCTTCAAGTTGACTAATAATGAAACAAATTTTATTAATCCTACAGGATCTAGGAATTTTTTTCCAAAGGCAGATATGTGCAAATTTGATGATAAGGATCCTCTAACATGGATAAATCAAATGAAGAATTTTTGTGAAGTATATCAAATCCCATATGGAAAAAAAGGTCATGATGGGTTCCTTATATCTAGAACCAGATCAATTCATTTGGTATTGTTGGCTTTGTACTCATAGGAGGAAAAAAGGTCTCACTGTATCATGGTCAATTTTTACAAAAGTTCTCCAAGCACAATATAACAATAATGTGATAGAAAACTTCTTTAGCCAACTTGCTAAGCTTCAATAAACAATATAAGTTAAGGATTATATTCAAAAATTCCAAAATCTATCCTTAAGAGTGGATACAATTACAAAGGAGAACTTGAATGATTTATTCTTGGGCAGTCTCAAGGATCACATTCAACATGAGGTACACATGTTTTTTCCCAGCACATTAAATGAGTCTTTTATATTGGCACGCAAGGTAGAGGAGAAGTTCTTGATTCCTAGAAAGCAAGGGGCTAATGTGACAAGAGAAAAAATATATTCAAAACCTTCTCTTCCTCAACCTACTAGGTTGACTCCACAACAAATTGAGGAGACAAGAGAAAAAGGGTTGTGTTCCAATTGTGATAACAAATATAGTCAAGGACATAAATATAGTGAAAAGAAATTGTTCTATATTGAAGGTCCAAGTGAGGAAGAAGAGGATGAGCCAATATCAGAGGAGGATAGGGAGTTAGGTGAGGAATCACATGATTCTCAACCAATCATTTATCTTCATGCACTTTTAGGTTTCAGTGCACCACAAACTCTCAAGGTAGTGGGTTTCTTAAAGAAATAGAAAGTAATAGTGTTGATCGGCTCAGATAGTACTCATAATTTCATTAACAAAAATTTGGCAACTCTTCTAAATTGTTTTATATATCCATCTTTAGAGTTTCAGGTTTTGATTGCAGTTAGGGGCATAGTTAGTTGTTCAAGGAAGTGGCATAGCATCAACTTATCCATGGGAGATTATCAACTTGATACCCCATTGTATGTGATATCCATCGGTGTAGTGGATATTGTTTTGGGAGTACAATGGCTTACTACATTGGGAACAATTGAGATGAAATTCAAAGAACTATTCATGCAATTTCAATCAAAAGGAAAGGTAGTTGAGCTAAGCGGATTGAAGGAAAAATCCCCACAGATGGTAAGCTCTCATCAAATGCAAAAGTTTCTTAAGAAAGGTGAGGATGGATTTGTGGCCCAACTATGTTCATTAGAAGTCTCTCAATCTAATTCTCTTACTCATCTAGATTTACAAGCAATAATTGATTGTCACTCAGTTTTTCTTGGAGATATGCCGAAAGGACTTACTCCTAAGAGGGATCATGACCATGCCATACAAGTAGTTCCAGGGAGCCAACCACCAAACATCAGGCTTATAGGTACCCACACATACAAAAAAAGTGAGATAGAAATTTTTTTTGAGGAAATGCTAGAGGTAGGAATTATCAAGCATAGCCAAAGTTCTTACTCCTCACCTATTGTGATGGTGTGTAAGAAGGATGAAACTTGGTGCATGTGTCCATATTATAGAGTGCTCAACAAGTACACCATTAAAGATAAGTTTCCTATTCAAGTCATCGAGTATCTTCTAGATGACTTAAATGGAGCTATGTATTTTACCAAGTTAGATCTTAGATCGGGTTATCACTGAATTCAGATTAAGGAGGAAGATATTTGTAAGGTAACATTTCAAACTCATGAGGGTCATTATGAAATTTTTGGTGATGACATTTAGTCTTACCAATGCATCATCTACATTCCAAAGTTTGATGAATTCCATTTTAAAGAAGTTCTTGAGAATATTTATGTTAGTGTTTTTTGATCATCTATTGATTTATAGCAAGACTTGGGAAGAAGATTTGCAGCATGTAGATCAAGCATTACAATTACTCAAAGATCATCAACTCTATGTTAAGCCATCCAAGTGTGCTTTTGGTCTTAAGGAGGTGGAGTATTTGGGACACATAGTTTCACATGAAGGAGTAAAGGTGGACCCTAATAAAATTAAGGCTATCATGGAATGGCCTATTCCAAAAACTATTAAGAAGCTGAGGGGTTTCTTCGGATTGATAGGATATTATAGAAGATTTGTGAAGAATTATGGTCGTATAGCAACATCCCTTACCACTCTATTGAAGAATAATTCTTTTAATTGGAATGAATCTGCTAATGTATCATTTGAGAAATTGAAGAAGGCTCTGTGTACAACTCCAGTGCTTGCCACTCTAGACTTCACTAAGGAATTCATTATGGAATGTGTTGCTTCTAAAAATTCATTGTGTAATGTGATGCTTCTAGAAATGGGATAGGAGCAGTTGTCATGCAAGAAGGTCAACCAATTTCTTTTGAGAGTTGTCAAATAAAAGGTAAAAATCAACTCAAACCTATTTATGAGAAGGAAATGCTAGCAATCCTTCATGCAGTTAAAAAATGGAGGCCTTATTTAATGAGTCGACACTTCAAGGTTAAGACAGATCATGATAGCCTAACATATTTATTGGAACAAAGACTATCATTAGAAGAGCAACAAATATGGGTCAGTAAGACGTTGGGATATGACATTGAAATTGTATACAAGAAAGGGAAGGAAATTGTGATCGATGCACTTTCCAGGAAGGGTGAAAAAGATGAAGCCTTATTGTGTGCCCTTTCAATGTTACAAGAAAATTGGGTGGTAGAGCCAAAGAAGCGTGGGAAAATGATGTTGCAACAACTAATCTCATCCAACAAATAAAAAGTGACCCTAGTAGTTTAGATAAGTTTTGTTTAAAGGGGGATATTCTTTGGTATAAAGAGCACTTGTATCTCTGCAAGAATTCCACTCTTAAACACAAGGTTCTCAAAGAACTACATGAGTCCCCAATTGGTGGTCATTTAGGATTTTTGAAGACATATCATCGAGTCAAGCAATATAGTTTTTGGGAAGGGCTAAAAGGCGGTGTTCAAAAATTTGTGGTTGAATGTTTGGTTTGTCAAAGAAATAAGGGGGAAACAATTAAGACACCAAGTCCCTTCCAGCCTTTATCTATTGCTGTCCAACATTGGGAAGATGTATTCATGGACTTCATCACAGGGCTTCCCAAATCTAAAGGCCATAATGTCATCATGGTAGTAGTTGATCACCTCACTAAATATGCACATTTCATTGCATTATCACATCCTTTTACAAGTATAGCGGCAAAAGTTTTCTTGGAGAATATCCAAAAGCTACATGGTACACCTAAGGTTATTGTTAGTGATCGTGATCCTATCTTTACTAGTCACTTTTGGAAAGATTTATTCTCATTTTTGGTACTCAATTGGCTCATAGTTCTTCATACCATCCTCAATCAGATGGGCAAACTGAGGTTGTTAATAAATGCTTGGAAAGATATCTACATTATTTCACTTCAGAAAAACAATCTCAATGGGTAGATTGGCTACCTCTTACAAAATGGTGGTACAATACTTCTTTTCATAGCTCATAAAAAATGTCTCCATTTTTGGCACTTTATGGATATCATCCTCCTTCCATTACATCATCATTAAAGGTGTCACCAAGAGTTCAAGCAGTAGAGGACCACTTTCTTCATCAAAAATAGGTACTTTCAAGACTCAAGGAGAATCTAGCTATGGCACAAAATTGAATGAAACAACAAGCAGACCAACATCGTAGTGAAAGAAATTTTGAAGTTGGGGATTGGGTCTTCTTGAGATTGTAGCCTTATAAACAAATCTCAATGAAGCAACAAAAAAAGAATAATAAGTTGTCTCCAAGATATTATGGACCATACCAAATCATGCAAAAGATTGGTAGTGTTTCCTACAAGCTTGAGTTGCCACCAACAACAAAGATACATCTAGTTTTTCATGTTTCTTGTTTTAAGAAGGTAATTGGGAAGAATATTCCTACTCAAACAGTACTACTAGAACTTGATGAAGAAGGAAAATAAATTTTGAACCAGAGTGCATTCTTTAAACAGGCACAAAGAAGCTGAGGAATAGAACCCTGACTCAGTATCTCATCCAACAGAAGAACTTACTAGTTGAAGAGGCCACATGGGAGGATAAGGAGTTCATTCAAAAGAATCCACACTTGGTTAGCATTGAGGACAATGCTTCTTTCAAGAGAGGGGGCATGTTATGCCCTTAATATTGGTGTATATAGGGTTATGAATAGTCAACTTATGGCTATCTTAATCCTTAATTAAGTCATGTTATCATTATTATATTATAATTTAGGTAGGTAGGTCAGCCTAGGTGTTATGTAGGGTTGTGTCTATTCAACCTAAGAATAATTAGGTATATATAGGAGGTTGTGAGTCTTATTTCAACATCATATTGTGAAGTGTGTTCACATTGGAGATGGAGGTTGATCCCTCAAAGTGGCCTATTACTCTTAGTTATTATCAAGTATTTATATAATATTTCATATTATTTCTTCAATTGTGCAACTTATTTCATTACATATATTTTTAAATTAATAAATAATTATTCAATTACATCATAAGATTGCTTTTCATTTTTAATTTTTTTAAAAAAACTTCTCTACAACCATGGACTAAAATGATATAATAGGCATGCATTCCTATTCTTGGTACACAACAAGAGATGCAATGCATCAAACTTCCTATCAATAGTTAGAAAAGAAGGAAAATATAGATTTATAGATAGAAAAGAAGGAAGCATATGAAGAGAGAGCTAAAAGAGATAGAATGATATGTTATTATAAGGACAAATAAAGGTAAAATGATAGATAGAGTTGAAGGGAATCTAAAAAATATTAATAATTATATTATGTTAAGAAATATATAAATAACAATAAAAAATTATATTAAATGAATGAGCTACTCATTTCTACCATTTTAATTATCAATTAAAATATTTAATTTTAAAAAATAAATTATTAATTACTTGATTCAAACTGAGCTTTAGTCTTGCCTTTTCTTGTAAAGAGGTGCTAGATTTGTTTTATGATTTGAGAAAAATGGACAAATAAATAAAGTGACAAGGTTTACATGGTTATAATTATTCTTTTATTAGTATATGAATAATTTAAAAAGGTTTTTATAGATTAAAAACTTACTAGCATTATTTAAAAGGTAGTATTATATTGAACATTTAGTATTTGATGATCTTGATGATCTTGTTGCTCAGGATCGAGCTCCTTGTTGTATTCCTTTCTGTCTTAATAAATTTTTACCCCTCTTTTTGCAAAAACATTTAGTATTTATCAAATTTATTAATCTTAAGTTTCAAAAAGTTATATATGATACTATTTCTTATATTGTAGATAAATGGTGCATGTCTTTCACTTTGTATTATAGATTAATATGTTTATCCTTTGCTAAGATCCTTTGGTGGGAATGTACTATTCAATGTTCCCCTTGATTAGTATGGTAATGTGTTTCTATTTTAAAATAAAATTCTTATTTAAATTTTTTTATAAGTTCTATATATTTATTTAAATTTTAGATAATTATAAGCTTTCCATAATTCATATTAATGTTTCTAAAAGTTGATTATATAATTGTATTTTTCACCATCATACTACAATGGAACATTAGGAAAAAAATTAAAAAATTAATTTTGTACATCATGAAAAATTTAGAAGTCAAAATTAATTATTATTTATTAAACACAAGTAGATTTGAACCCAAGACCTCTTTAGTAAGAGGCTCACACTTTACCATTGTGTTGTAGGCTCTTTCCTAAAAGATAGAGTTTTTAAAAGTAAAAGAACATATATTTAAATATTCATTAGAATTAAAATATTCTAAATAATCATTAAAATTAAAATATTTTAAATATTTATCATTAAAATATTCATTTTTAGTATATCTGTAATAAATATAATATAATATATTTATATTGATAATATATAATATATAGAATCTAATTTATTATTATTATGTTAAACATTATTAATAGTATATTAGAACTAAACTATAGATATGACTGCAATTATAATATAATTAAAACCTTTAAATCCACATAAATTTTAAGTATTTATAATATAATGTCTAAAATGAAACCTCTAAGCTAAAGTGTAGTGAAGAGCCAACCACACTCAAAGTGCCCTTATGATATCTTTCATCCAAATTTTACATCAGCTTAGCATTTAAGTTAATTAATTTGTCTCTCTTGCATTTGATTAGCTATGCAATTTTTTTTGATTTGGTGACCTGTTGATTTGTTGCAATGGTTAATTGCTCTCTCTACCATTGCTCGAAGAGCAGCATATTATTTACATAGGAGCAAATGGCATCAAATATTCTTCTGACACTAATGGATCACAAAAACCATAGCTCTGCTAGCAAGCTTTGACAAGTATTAATTATGATCTCATCTCTTATTATTTCTTTTCTTTTTTTCAATTTAAAAAAAAAGAAATTATATGAGAAAATTGGTCCCTAACCAATGAGAAATTAAGAATTTAGTTGTCGTAATTGAATTTAAAAATACACATCTAAAAAATTTAGCTTTTCAAATTTTGTGATATTGCTATCAAAATAATGCTAGGGGGTCTAATGAAAACTTTACTTCACTTCCTTTTATAAGGTAGGGACTAATAAGAAATATAAGCATTTAATTCTATATTTGAGGTTGGTAAGAAAAATAGATTGTGATAATTAATATTGATTAGACATTCATTTTTGTTCAAAGTGTTGAGGTGGAAGGTAAAATGATTAGTTTTTTGAAAAATCTAATCAACTTATTTGATTACAAATGGTGAGAGGATAAAGTTGTAGTTAATGCATTCATTAAAGCATAATAGACTTCTTATAAAGTATTTGTATTTTTGTTGAAGAAAATTGAACTTTCTCCCCTACTAAAAATAATATGATCAATAGAATAAATGAAAAATGTGATTTATAAATAAACATTTAAAATTTCTTTTAATCTTTTAAATTCTATGAATTTATCGATCAATTGAATTGAATAAATGCAATAGTCTCATGCCTTTGTTATCACAAGTGAACCCCATAGATTGAAAAGAAGTTTCCTATGCAAGATTTAACAATGAAGATGCCTAGTTAGTGCAATTACTAATCGCCCACTAGAATGGTTCTGTCGTTCTACAATGATAGGGACTATAAGAAATATTTTTCCATCAATATTAAATATAGTGAAAGACAGGTGTGATCCACTGCATAAGGCGGCAGTATCGTGCACGTTGTTGAACTCGCATTTGCACGTCGTTGAAAAATAATTTGTCTCAAATGACCATTGATTTCTTTGCTATGGTCAAAGATGGTCCTTTCCTTGCTTCTTCACAGCACTGGTATGGAATCTGGATGGACAATGGCGCATTTTGTGTTTATTCAAAGGCTCCTTTTGCTCGTTCTAATGTCACGCCAGTTTATCTACGAACGAGGAATCCTAGCTATATCGAGTTAAAAAGAATTTGAAATGAGAAGGAGAAACAATCCCGAAATCGCATTGGTGTTTCCTGTCATCTTGGCTCGCGAAGATCTGGGTATAATAAAAAAGTTCTACTTCGTGATTTATTTAATGGATTGGTTTTACATTCTGTTTATCTTGAAAAAGAGGCTGGTTTTCCTTCTTAGGGTTTCGTGAATTGTTTTGTTCTTCCGACGTTTCACTAATTTTTTTTAATATTTGTAAGTTTTTTACATCCTACTTGGGGAATCCCATTTGCTTTCAGGTCTCCATTCAACTGTCTTATCGAGGGAAGGGCGTATCTATGATTTCTTATCACAATCTGGTAAGAAAGTTCTGTTTTCTTTCCTTGTCCTTTCGAGGAAGGGGGTTGAATAAAACAGTCTGTCTTTCTCTAGACATTTTCCCACTTATTTCCAGGAAGAAACAAACAAACAGGGAATGGTTACATTCATTTCCTCCCCTTTCCTTGAAGGAGGATGCCATGTAATCTGTTTATATGCATGTCCTCATCTTTCTCATATCATATCCATTATTTGCCTGATTTGCTTAGCTTTGTGTGTTTCATCCCCATCTTTGCATATTATATGGCTTCTACATCTTCATCTTACCAACTAAATGCTTTCTCAGGAATTGAGCCTCCCAGCAAAAGGAGGAAAATAGAAGAATCTTCAAGAGTGTATGATGTTTTCATCAACCACAGAGGCCCCGATGTCAAGCAAACTCTGGCTACACAGCTTTACAAGTCCCTTAGGGATCTAGACATAAAGACATTTCTTGATTCCGAAGAGAAGGAGCGCGGAGTTTCATTTATATCAATCATTGAGACAGCGATTAGATCTGCTTCCGTCCATATCGCTATTTTTTCAAGAAAATATGCAGAGTCAGATTGGTGTTTGCGTGAGCTGGTTCTTATGTTACAGAGTAATGCCAAGATTATTCCTGTGTTTTACCAAGTGGAGCCCTGGGAACTCCGCCATACCGAGAAGGGAGTGTATGGTGAGGCGTTTCTAAAATATCAAGAGAAGGGCAGGTATCTGGACAAGTTGGAGGAGTGGAAGGAAGCCCTTCAACAAGTTTCTTACACCGCAGGCGACGTATTCACAGATCCAGAGTAAGTCTTCTGCCTATTTCAAATCTACTTGCAACTCAAATAATATATTTTCTTCTAGCAAAAGAGGTTTAGTTACATAAGCAAAATTTCGTTCTTAACAAATTTGCCTTTCTCTTGTAGCTCTAGCGATTTCAAATACATGGTGGCCGCTGTGGAAAACGAAGTGCGAAGGTCAAAGCGTTTATACGTTGCAAAATATCCAATCGGACTTCATAAGCTCGTAGGAGATTTTGAAAGGCAATGCCTTGGTGACCTTGTTCGTGATTTTGAAAGCAATTGTAGAATGAGAAAAGCAGCAAAAAGGAAAGCGAATGTCGTTGGCATTTTTGGTATGGGTGGGGTTGGGAAGACAACTCTTTCCAAAGAGTTGTTCAACCAGAAGAGGTCACAATACACAAGAACAAGTTTTCTGTTTGACGTGCGGGAAGCCTGTGCCAGTCATAGATTACCTTCACTACAAACTAAACTCCTGAAAGATATCTTCTGTGAAGATCACTGTTTTTCAAGTAGTGAGGAAGGGACAAACTATCTGAGGGATCGCTTGGAAAGGAACAGATCCTTCACTTTCCTAATTGTTTTAGATGACATTGATCATGTGGAACAGTTAGATGCTCTATTAGTGAATGATATATTAAAGAAGCCTGATAATAATCTGGTAATTGTTACAACCAGAAATGCAGGGGTTCTTGTAAGTGCAGGAATTGATATTGGATATCATTTAAAAGGATTAGGTGTAGAAGATGGAAGAGAGCTGTTTTGTTGGCACGCTTTCGACCAACCATTTCCACGTAGCCCATTCAAGGATCTAGTTCAGGAGTTCGTTAGAATGTGTGGAGGCTTACCTCTGTCTCTTCTGGTTATGGGTCGGCATGTTTTTGGTAGAGACCAATGGTATTGGCAGGATGAATTGACGAAGGTTAAGGAGACTCTTCCGGGAGATATAAAGCGGAGATTGAAGATAAGTATCGATACCTTAGATAATGTAGAAAAACAGATATTCATGGATATAGCTTGCTTTTTCACTGAAAAATCTAGTACCAAGGCCATGACCATATGGCAGGGATCTGCATGGAGAGCCCGACATGCTCTGAAAACACTGAAAGAGAAATGCCTTGTTGAGGAAGTTAAAAAGTGGGAATCTAGCAAAGGCAAGTATGCTCTGAGAATGCATGACCACCTTCGGGACTTGGGAAGAGAAATGGCACATGAACTAGGCCATCCTTGTCGTGTGTGGCGTCCCAAGGATCTTAAGTGTTTGGTATGCTTGTCCTTCCACCATAGGTTATTTTTTTATTGATATATGAATTCTGAAATTTCTTCTACTACACAAATGTAAGTTGTTTTCTGTGAATACAGGAATCAAAGGGATTCCGAGAGATTTTGGCACAAACCAAAGGCAGGTGTTTCCACTCCATTTTGGACAAATCCATGAACTGTAGAATTACATACTTTCTAGGGGAGCCGGAAGATGGTTCCAATACTGCTACTCTGCTATGGCTTCAGCTACAGTACCTGAATTCAGATATAAAACCAAGCATTTTTTCATGGATCCCTCTTCAAAACTTGCAGTGTTTAAGAATCGCCAATGGGTGTTTTCAAAAATTGTGGCAGAGCGAAGTGCAGGTATTGCTTCTTCACCATAAAAAATAATGTATTTGTGGCAGCTTCCTGACTATTCTTTTATATCTGAAAGTTTGAAACAAGTGTATTTTGAACAGCAGAAACCTTCTTATTTGAAAGAACTTCAGATTCGTGAAACATTTGTGGAAGAGTTTCCAGATTTGATAGGACAACTAGATAACATGCGAAAGCTAGTTTTAGATGCTAAGGACATCCGTATGGATATCACGTCTTTCCTAAAATCCCTCAGAATGAATCTCCGTAGTTTAAGAATAACGGACTGGTCAATAGCAGGGGACTCTGTTTACAATGTTACTGCAGAGGGAGCTTCTGTTAATTCCTTACTCATCTATGACTTCAATCGGCTTTGGAAGGGGGAGGTGGCTTTGAATAACGAGGGAACAATAATGAGTAATGTTGAAGATTTGGAGATTTATAGCTGTGAACTTGTAAGCAAGATTTTAATTGATGGAAATTTCTTTGAAAGCCTTCAATCTCTCAGAATCTGTAAAATGGAAAATCTCATCGAAGTGGATTTAGCAGGGATAAAGACATTGAAATGTCTTGAGATTACAGATTGTGAAAAATTCAAGAGATTGTCAGCAACACCTGATATTTGCAAGCTGGCAGATTCAAAGATTAGTGGATGTCAACAGTATGAAGAGGTAAGGCTTGCACAGCTCAGCTGCTTGGAGAAAATTAGCATTCGAAACTGTACTCAGTTGAAAAATTTGTCAGGAATATCTAATATCGCGAAGCTTGTAGAACTTGAAATTTCTGGTTGTCAAATGCTTGAGTTTGAGTGCTTGCGCCTCAGGGATATGAAACATCTGGAGAGGATAACGGTTGATAGAGATGTGAAGATGAAATATTTTGAGTTGGATAGCTGTGAAAATCTGAGAACAGTAATAATTGGTTGTAAAGTTATTGTACAATTAAGCATTCGTAACTGTGTGGAGCTTGAGAAGTTGGCAGATTTAATAGGTCCAAGTTGCTTGAAGAGGATTATAATTGATGGATGTGGGAATTTGAAATATTTTAGATTGGATGGTCTTGAGAATCTGGAAAACTTGTCAGGTAACATGGAACTTAGACAGCTGGACATTGATCAGTGCCCCGCACTCGAGGAATTGCCAAGTCTTGTCAGAATGAACTGCTTGGAGAAAATTCAGTTCAACTCTTGTGAAAAGCTACAAAAGATTATAATGCCAACAACACTTTTAACCGTTGTGGTAAAAAATTGTAGAGATTTGCAGAGTATAGAGGGAATCGATGATCTTCCAAAGCTTACATATCTGGGGATTAATGAGTGCCCTGCGTTGGACGAGTTGCCAAGTCTTGTCAGATTGAGCTGCTTGAAGGAAATTCAGATTGAGTCTTATGAAAAGCTACAAAGTATTACACTGCCATCAACACTTTTAACGGTTGTTGTAAAAAGTTGTAGAAATTTGCAGCGTATAGAAGGAATCAATGATCTTACAAAGCTTGCATTTCTGGAGATTAATGAGTGCCCTGCGCTTGAGGAGTTGCCAAGTCTTGCCAGACTGGGCTGTTTGGAGAATATTCAGATTGGCTCTTGTGAAAAACTTCAAAACATTGTACTACCATCAACGCTCTTATCAGTGTCAGTAAGAAGTTGCAGAGATTTGCAGAGTATAGATGGAGTCAATGGTCTTACAAAGCTTAAATTTCTGAACATTGAACAATGCCCTGCGCTAGAGGAGTTGTCGATTCTTGCCAGACTGAGCTGCTTAGAGAAAATTCAAATCCTCTTTTGTGAAAAACTTCAGAACCTTGTACTGCCATCAACACTCTTATCAGTGTGGGTAAGAAGTTGCAGAGATTTGCAGAGTATAGATGGAATCGATGATCTTACGAAGCTTAAATTTCTGAACATTGAACAATGCCCTGCGCTAGAGGAGTTGCCGTTTCTTGCCAGACTGAGCTGCTCAAAGAAAATTAAAATCTTCTTTTGTGAAAAACTACAGAGCATTATACTGCCATCAACGCTGTTATCAGTGCGGGTAAGAAGTTGCAGAGATTTGCAGAGCATAGAAGGAACCAATGATCTTACGAAGCTTACATATCTCAACATCGAACAGTGTCCTGTGCTAGAGAAGCTGCCGAGTCTTGCCATATTGAGCTGTTTGAAGGAAATTCATATTGGCTCTTGCGAAAAGCTAATGAACATAGCAGGTTTTGAAGAGTTGCAGGAGTTAAGATACCTGGGACTTAATTATTGCAGCAATGCATTACTACGGAATTGTATCCGTAAATTGAAGGTAATGATTTCAATACTTTTCCAACAGACAATTATAAATATCTCTGTTAGTGGAAGTGTTCTTTTATTTCGTTTTTAAAAATCATCTTGGTTTTGTCATTTATTCGCACATGATAATCTTTATTTTCTAGTGATCTGTAAATTAAAAGAATTTTCCATGGATAAGTGACATTATTTTGCCCTTTATCACAGAATGTTCCACCAAGAGGAGTGATTATGATCGGAGGAGCGGTGCAGGGAGCGGAGTCAGTTTTAAACAAAAAATTGTTTTATGACGCTAATATTGGCGTCGATGGAGTGATTGGAATTGATGGTCACAAAACTCACTGCGTTTGGTCAAAATTGAGTGCAATTATTGAATGCTATGTGGTTACAAGTGACACTCCAGAAGAGGAAATAAATAGGCCACTTACAAACCTCCCCTTTAATAAGGTGTGCAAAGGAGAATGGATAATCACATTATGTGGTTTTCCGAAATGCATTTTTCAAGATCAATTTGAAGATGTTTTGAGAAGGTATAGAATAATGAAGGGGTGTAGGGCCGAGATGAAAGAAGGTGAACAGTGGAAATGTGTGGATGTGTTGCGTACGATTGTTGATCGGTTACATCATATATGAATAAAGATTGTGGAGATGAGTTCTCTTCTACACAATTAATGTAATTTTATGATTATTAGTCCCGGAACTAATATTATTGTGGTTTCTGATTCAATTAAACTATTTGGCTAAACATATGTCATGTTCTAAATAAATATGTTACGGTTAGATTTAAAAAATATTTTGGTAACGACGAATGCTAAATGCTAATTTAAGATTGGTCAATGGATAATTTCCTTGGGACTAATCAATCAATTTATTGGGAACAAGACGATGAAGAAAAAACATCGGAAGTGACAGCGCAGCGGGTGCATTTACTATACATGTGACGATGGAAGTGAGAGTGCAATGAATGCAGTTACTATGCATGTGAGAGGACCGAAAAATATCACCATTAAAGAAGGTCGAAGACATTAATAACATTAAATCATGATGCACAAATAACACCGACATATTGTTTCATACAAGCATTGTTACGCTGAAGGCGTTCCTATACTGGAGTTGTCCAACCTCAGAATTACATCAATGGTTCGCATCGTACAAGGGGAGTGCAAGACGATTGAAGGTGTATAGTCCGTTGATTTTAAACCAAACCGTCCCACCATTCCCTTCTTCTCCCTGTATACTCCTTTGGACAGCGTGCCATCCAGTCTTGCGCCTGCATTGGGAGTGGTATCCTACGTGGCAAGAGGGTGGGTGAGGGGTGTTAGTATAGGATAGGGTTTAGGTGGGTTGACGTGGTTTTAGGAGTGTGGGCAGTTAATGATAAAGTAGGGTGTTTTTAGTGTTTAGGATTGGTGTATTAACTTAGTTAATATTTAATTTAAGTTAGTTTTTTATTTTTTTAGTTAGTATTTAAATTTTAGTTTAGTTTGTTTTATTTAAAGTTTTAATTTAAATTAGATTAGTTTAGTTTATTTTATAAAAAAGTTAGTATTGTTAGATATTTTAAAAATCTTCATATTATTATTTTGTTAGTTTGTTTATATATATATATATATATATATATATATATATATATATATATATATATTTGTAGCATAGTTGTGTGTTTTGTTAATTTATGAAATTTAATATAAGTTATTTAGTAATGATTAAAATTAGAATTTAGTTTAAAAATTATCTGTTGTTAGTATACTACTTTAATCTATTATGATTTGAAATACAAATATTTCAAACTTGAATTCAATCAAATAACATTAAACACTTGCTTTCATTGAAGCCAATCTTTTTCTAATTTAGATTATGATTTTGTTTCCCAAAATGGAGTTCCTGTTACAATTATGGTTAGTATAAGGGATTACAACATACATATTATCATGGATTAGGATTAGGGGTAAGGTTAGAATTAGAGTTAGACTTTGGAACACATTTAATTTTATGGTTAAGCATAGGGTTCTGGTTAGGATAATGGTTTAGGTTTATGTAATAATTAAGATTAGGGTTATATTTATAATCTAAGTTATGATCTTTTCTATAATTGACCTTCAAAATTTATTCAGCATACCTATTGCACACTAAGATGCAATTGCTAATTGTTAGTATCTGGTAACTAAGAACTAAGAAACAACGCACACGGTTTACTAGTATGTATCTCCACATTCTGCTTTTTTTAAAAACTTCTTGGCATGTTTTTCCCCTTTCCCCATGGCAGTAAATGGAATTTTTCTTTTGTTCGCCTATCGTGGGCTAAAAGGAAAATATAGTTATTATTCTGCTTATTAGCATTGCTCTTCTTCATTTACAATGGACCCAGATAAAAAAGCAAAATCCCTGATTTTTTTTTTTTTTTTCCACTAGTTTCTTCATATTTTTGACTAAACTTGTAATATGGTTTCATGGAAAGTAACATTTTTCATGGGGAGGAAAATTGTCATCTACACTAAAACGTATAATCATTGTATTTGTCCATAGAATCTTTACCTCGTGCTTATCATATTTTTTATTTTTGTTTTGGTAGGCATAGCTTCTTCCACCCACGTCCATTTATCCCAAACACAACAGACATCCTGGCTATCCCAGTCTTTCTCCTCCGTTTTTTAGGGTTTAAAAATTATTTACTCTCTTTTCTGCTAAGGTTGCATCTCGTCCAATTCCCTGCAGTATCTCATGCCAGAAGTTGCAGAACAGAAGCCGATACGAAGAATGTCAAATATTTGGAAACAGAGTCGCAAAAATCTTGTATAAATCCTACAAGCTTCTACAAAATATATTAAGAACTAACAAATATGAAGTGAATTCAAAGGTAATTTACTATTTCCTGCTAATATGAATGGTGGTGTACTAGAACAGTCAAGCACCTCGAAGCTCAACAAATTGAAAGTAGTGTAGTCTATGGCGCAGCTGGGAGGAGGGTTTATGTCATGACAAAAATATTGATGGTTGGACATAAATACAAATGTTGGCATGTGGTAGAAAAGAAATTAGTGCACCGAGATGAATCAATGTAGTGTGTCAGGGGAGGGGGAAATTACCACCGACTAGACTTTCTCCATGTTGAATTCCTTGTTGGGTTGGGGTCGAAGATTGTGAGCTATCGCATTCCCAAATATAATTCAGAGCTTCTTTTATTCATCCATCTTAACTCCTTGGCTGATAAGGTTACTAATTAGTTGTTATTTTACCAGCATTGATTTTGAACTAAGCTAGATAGAAGTTAGAACAACCCTCTGGAAGATCATAAGAATATACTTCTTGAAGAATTGATGTCGTTAACAACTCCAGCTCTACCGTTCAACTCCAACTCTATTGCATATCACAATGAGTAGATTCGTCATGAGATCAAGACTTCATTCTCACCATCAAAGCTTTCAGTTCTAATTTCCATTTCTTGTTTGCTTTCTTAATAAAGAGCATGTTGACTGGTAGTCCATGCATTAGAATCTAGTCATCAGTAGTTTAAGTTCAGTTCAAATAATAACTCTTAAGTTGCACCATATCTTCAATACGGTGAACTCTGTGTCATTGCATATTCAATGCACTGTATTATTGCCTTGATTGTAGCCTTCAATAACGTCTACGCTATCATTAAGAGTTGGGCTATAAGCTATTTCTTTTTACATATAGATAAAAGTCTCAATTAAATTGTGGCTGTCTGTGGCTCATATATTTTGATCATGAATTTGAATTAAATAAAAAAACAGAGTATCCTCTGTTCTTGAGAAAAATAGTGTATTTTACTTTTATATATTGTTGATTTTTGGGTATTGGATATTATTTTCTCTGCTGTTGTTTGGATCTTTCAAGTTTTTACATTTGGTATCAGAGCAGAAGGTGTTTGGAAGATAGCAACATGACAAATAATTTGCAAATTCCAGAGTTTGATGGAGTTGATTAGCAATATTGGTCAATCAAGATGAAGACTTTTTTGATTGGGAAAGTTTTTTGGGAGATCGTTGAATCCGGATATGAAGAGCTTGCAGATTGGAATACTCTCCAACCTAATGACAGGAGATTGAAGAAAGAAGCTGAGAAGAATAATGCAATGGCATTGTTTCACATCCAGATGGCTCTTGATAAGAGCTTGTTTCCTCAAATTGCCGATGCACACACAACAAAAGAGGCCTGGAAGACTCTAAAAGATGCTTACCATGGCAATGAACAGATCAAGGTTGTGAAGCTACAATCCTTGAAAAGAGAATATGAGAACTTGAAGATGAAGGAGACAGAGAGTGTGGGAGATTTCTGTGTGAGAGTGAAAGATGTGACTCATAAAATGGCCACTTTGGGTGAATCTATTGCTCAAGAGCAAATAATACAAAAGGTATTAAGATCTCTAACCTCAAGATGGAATACTGTAGCAATTGTCATAGAAGAAAGCAAAAATTTAGCTACCATGGAGTATGATGAATTGGTCGGATCTCTTATATCACATGAGGATCTCTTATATTATGGCATCTTAGGTATGGCCATTTGAATTTCAATAGTTTGAAGAATCTAACATCAAATGCATTAGTTCTTGGATTTCCTAAGGTTGAAGAGCATAAACATATTTGTGAAGAATGTGCAAAAGGGAAACATTCAAGGGAATCATTTCCAAAAGGCAATGCATGGAGCACCCAATACCCGCTTCAGCGTATTCATTCAGATATTTGTGGTCCAATGCAAACACAAAGCTTGGGTAAGTCATCATATTTCATTACTTTTATTGATGATTACTCACGCATGTGTTGGGTATATTTTTTGAAGACTAAGGATAAAGCCTTTGATACATTCAAGACGTTTAAAGCTCGTGTAGAGAATGAGAAAGGGAACACAATCAGATGTTTGAGAATAGATTGAGGAGGAGAGTTTTTCTCAAACGATTTTCATAATTTTTGTGAGATGAATGGCATCAAAAGACAACTCACAACTGCATACACACCCCAACAGAATGGAGTGGCTGAAAGGAAGAACCGTACTGTGGTAGAAATGGCAAGGAGCATGTTACAAACCAAGGGTTTGAACAATTCTTATTGGGTTGATTCAATTGCTACAGCCGTCTATATTCTCAACCGAAGTCCTACAAGTGCCCTACACAAGATGACTCCATATGAAGCATGGGATGAGAAAAAGCCTAACGTAAATCATTTTAAAGTTTTTGGTTGTTTGGCTTATGTTCGCATCCCTGATTAGAATAGGCAAAAGCTAGATGCTAAAAGTGAATCATGTATTTTTGTGGGCTATAGTGAGGAAAGAAAAGCTTATAGATTATTCAATCCAATTACTAATAAGATTTTTGTTTCAAGAGATTTGATTTTTGATGAAAGGGGAGTTTATGGTCATCAAAAACAACATGTTGGAAAGCCAAAATCAGTTTTGGATGATGATGATATTGCTGATAATGATAATGAGCAGCCATCTAATGGTTCTATTTCAAGATCACCAAGCTCACCAAGAAACCCCTCACCAATCCCAAGAGCAAGTCCATCCTCAAGTCCTCCAAGAAAGGTAAGAAGATTGAGTGATATCTATGAGAGGTGTCAAAATCAAGCACATGAAGTGGATCCAATAGGTGAGACAATAAATTTTGCATTACTTGTTAAAGCTGATTTTGAGCCATCATGTTTTGAAGATGCGTGTGCTAATAAGGTTTGGATGCAAGCCATGAATGAAGAGATGGATTCCATTCATAGGAATGAGACATGGGAGCTTGTAGATCTTCCACATGAGAAGAAAAAGATTGGCACAAAATGGGTCTATAAGACCAAGTATAATAGTGATGGGAGTGTTGAAAGACACAAGGCAAAATTGGTAGCTAAAGGTTTCACTCAAAGGTATGGCATTGATTATGAAAAAACTTTTGCACCAGTAGCAAGACAAGAAACTATTAGGATGCTAATCTCTCTTGCAGCTCAAAAGAAATGGAGTATTCATCACATGGATGTGAAAAGTGCCTTCTTGAATGGGTACTTAGAAGAAGAGGTATATGTGGGATAGCCACAAGGTTTTGAGATTCAAGGCAAAGAAGATTATACCTACAAGTTGAAGAAGGCTTTGTATGGCCTCAAGCAAGCACCACATGTATGGTATGCAAGAATTGATGGATATTTTCAATAGAATGGCTTTCAAAGAAGTAAGAGTGGATATTTGCACTAGGGTTTTAGTAGAAGCATGAAAATGGCTCCATGAAGAGAGTGTAATAGAAGAGCTATAGGTGTTACATCTGAGGGTTTTTAAGCCCTCCAAAGATAAATGCAAGCATCAAACGAAAAAATGCACAGAGAAATAAATCTTCTTGTAAGAGATGAAAGCAAGGATGAGGATGAAGTAGAAGAAAATGTCAGAGAAAAGGCAATTCTAAACCCAAAGGAAGAGAGGCATTTTAGGGCCATTTCCAAGATTGGAAAAAGACCTAAATTTGAAGTTCCCATATTTTTGAGAAATCTTAACCTAGACGAGCTAATTGATTGGATCAATGAACTGGAGAAGTACATTGAGTATGAAGATATTTGGGATCCTAATAGGTTCAAGTTTGTGAAGGAAAAACTAAAGGGACATGCAAAGATCTGGTGGCAGGAGGTTCAACTAGAGAAAAATAGAAAATGAAAGGACAAAATCACCAGATGGGATTAGATGGTAGCTAAACTAAAGTGACAATTCAATCCCATGGATTATGAGCTTGAGTTTTTGAAGAAAATGCAAGTGTTGAAGCAAGCAAAAAAATCTATTCAAGAGTATTCCAAATAGTTCTACTGAGTTCTCATTAGAACTAGCCATGTAGAAGTTGATAAGGAGAAAGTGGCTTGTTATCTTCATGGGTTAAGGCTAAGTTGAATCTAGTTCAAATGACCAGTATTGAGGAGGCATACTAGTTTACCCTAAGAGTTGAGGAGAAACTAAGCAAGAAGTTTGATGACAAGAATAGTGGAAGAGGTCACAGTGGAAGATTTGGTGGACGATCTTATGGAGGTCGTAATGATGATCAAAAGAACAAGGATGAGGCTAGAAGTAGTAGTCAAAACTAGAGGGGAAACAATTCCAATCATTTCCATGATCAAAACAAAAGAGATCAGAGAGGAAGAGGTATAAGACAACCGTCTAGAAGAGGAGGCTAGTGTGGGAAATGTTTTCTCTATAGAGAAGAAGGGCATAGAGCATTTGAATGTACCTAGTGCTAAGGAAGGATAGATTGAAGAATAGAAGGCTAGGCTAGAGTTGCACATGTTGCTAAAGATGTCAAATCATCACATTCTAAAGATGCTAAAAGAGGAATAGTCCTAGTTAATAGAAGAGTCCTACTAAGTGGTGAGAATGAACCTAATCAAAGAAGAAGCTTATTTTGCACAAGGTGCAGATGTGAATATAAGTGTTGTGATGTGATTATTAATGGTGAAAGTACTAACAATTTAGTGTTAGAAATAATGGTCACCAACTTGAATCTGAAGAGACAAAAACACTCACATCCATGCCATATTTCTTGGGTGCAAGATGACCACAAGGTTATGGTCAATGAGTAGTGCTTCATGAAGTTCAAGATTGGAAGCTACTAGGATGAGGTACTTTGTGATATTATACCTATGGACATATGTCATATGTTGTTGGGTAGGCCGTGGCAGTTTGAGAGGCATGCTATACATGATGGGTGAGCAAATACCTACACTCTAACCAAGGATGGAGTGAAACGTAATTTGAAGCCATTGAAGGAGAAGGAAGAAATGGTGTGTAGTGCTGCCAAAATATGTTTTGATGATGGAAAAGAGTTTGTCAAAGGTATGGAGTGTGAGCATATATATTTTTCTATAATTCCAAAAGATAGTAAAGAAGAAGTAGAGGAGGTACCTATAAAATTTGTAGATATGTTGGGATAGTTTTCTGATATTGTATTAGATAATATACCTAATGGATTACCCCTAGTGAGGAAGATCGATTACCAGATGGATTTGATTCTAAGAGCCAATTTTCCAAACAAGATAGTGCGCAAAATGACATCAAGAGAAAGTGAAGAGTTGAACAAAAAAGTTTATGAGTTGTTGCAGAAGGGGTTGATTCAAGAGAGTCTTAGTCCATGTGTTGTATCAACAATATTAGCAATGAAGAAGAATGGAGAATGGAGGATGTACATAGATTCTCATGCTATCAACAAGATTACAATAAAGTAAAAATTTCCATTGCCAAGGATGGATGATATTATGGACTATTTGAGTGGAGCTAAGTACTTCACAAAGATAGATCTAAAGAGCAGGTACCATCAAATTTTCATTAGAGAAGATGATGAGTGAAAAATTTCTTCCAAGACAAAAGAAGGACTATACGAGTGGTTAGTCATGCCTTTTGGGCTAACCAATGCACCAAGCACTTTCATGCGACTCGCGAATGAGGTACTAAAGGAGTTTTTGGGTAAGTTTGTCATTTTTTTACCTAGATCATATTTTGATCTTTAACAAGATACTAGAGGAGCAGTTGATCCATATTCATAAGGTGTTTCATAAGTTGAAGGAAGAAAAGTTGCTAGTAAACCTAAAAAAGTGCAGTTTTGTAAAGAAGAAGTTGGTGTACCTAGGATTTGTAGTCTTAGGAGAAGGTCTGAAAATGGACCTAGAGAAAGTGAAGGCTATCCTTAAATGGCCTATACCAAGGAGTGCAATAGAGGTAAGATATTTTCATGGAATGGCTAGTTTTTGTAGAAAGTTCCTAAGAGGTTTTAGCAATATTTGTGGCCCTTTGACTGAAACAATGAGAGGGGATAGGAAAGATTTTAAGTGGACTATAGGAGTAGATAAGAGTTTTAATCTATTGAAACAAAATATTACTAAGAATCCTATTTTAGCACTTCCTAATTTTAACAGGGTGTTTCAAGTAGACTGTGCTACTAATGGTACCACAATAGGAGTTGTTATGAGCCAAGAAGGTAGACCTGTTGCTTACTTTAGTGAGAAATTGAATGATCCCAAAATAAAATATTCTATTTATGATTAGGAATTTTATGCTATAGTTCAAGAATTGAAGAAGTGGAGACACTATCTTCTTCTTAAGGAGTTTCTTTTGCATCCCGATCATCAAGCTTTGCAATATTTGAATCGTAATGGAAAATTGAATCAAAGGCATTCAAAGTGGGTTAATTTTTTGCAGAGTTATACATTTATTTTAAAACACAAGAGTGGGAAGTATAATAGAGTTGTAGATGCTTTTAGTATTAGACAACTTTTGCTGACAAAAATGCAGATAGAGGTGGTTAGATTCAAGGAACTCAGTACTTTGTATCCATATGATCTTGATTTTGGTGAAGCATGGAAGGCTTCTATAGAACCTCTTACACTTGATAGGACAAAGTGGTTGGATTTCATGATTCAAAATATTATGTTGTTCAAAGGAAGCCAGTTGTGCATTACTAGAAGTTCAATGAGAGAGAATCTCATCAAGAAAAAGCATAGTAGAGGATTGGCTGGACATTTTGGCAGAGATAATACCATTTCTTTGGTTGCTAATAATTATTATTGGCCATATTTGTAAAAAGATGTGAAGAAGTTTGTACAAAGTTGCATTGTATGTCAGATGGTGAAAGGAGTGAAGTAAAATATAGGGTTGTATTAGCCATTGCCTATACCAAAGATGCCATTGGAGTATGTCAGTATAGATTTTGTTCTTGAATTACCGAGGACACAATGAGGTCATGATTCTATTTTTGTGGTGGTTGTAAGGTTTTCAAAGATGAAACATTTTATTCCTTGCAAGAAGACTAGTGATGTTATTCATGTGGCAGAGTTGTTTTTTAGAGAAGTGGTGAGACTACATAGTCTGCCAAAGAGTATAGTTTTAGATCAAGATACCATATTTGTTGAGTATTTCTAGCATACATTGTGGAAGAATTTGAAGACATATTTGAAGATTAGTTCATCACGTCATCCACAAACTAGTGGACAAACATAAGTTGTGAATCACAATTTGGGAAACTTGTTTAGATGTTTGGTTGGAGACAAGCCAAAAGGATGGGATGTGATTTTACCACAAGCAAAATTTGCATATAATAATTTTTTCATCAAAAGTACTAGTAAATCACCATTCCATATTGTATATGGAAGTAGTCCTATAAATTCTTTTGAATTGAGGAAGTTGGATAAATGAGAGATCGGTAGTGTTGAAGCAGAAGAATTTACTGAACATTTGAAGAACATCCATGAGGAGATAAGGAAGAATATCATAAAGATGAATACATAGTATAAGGCTAAGGAATATGTGAAATAGGAATTTCAAATTGGAGATGAAGTCATGGTTCATTTGAGAAAGGAGCATTTTCCAGCGGGTATATATAATAAGTTGAAGATGAAGAAGTTTGGACTATGCAAGATAGTGCAAAGGTATCATTATGGAAATGCATATGAAGTGGAGTTGCCTACTAAATTGAATATTTCACCAATAGTGATTTGATAGAGTATTATGAAGGAGGTGATGGAGATAAAGTTGTAGAAGTGTAGTAGAGTATTCCAGCAACTAGTTTGGCTACAAAGGAGATTGAGGAGATACTGGACAGTCATGTTGGAAAAAGTACTAGGAACAAGACTTGTAAGGAATATTGGGTCAAATGGAAAGGGAGGCCAATAGAGGATTCATCATGGCTAGCAAAGGAGGAGGTTAACCATCTTGTTTTTCCTTTGAACACCCGAGACATGATGTGGTCACTTCTCAAATTAGCTCGAGTTTCTTATGCAAGAGCATCCTAGGTGTAAGAGCAATCTTGCATCACCCAAAAATATTTTCTTTTCATCCTTTTCTATTTTATTAAGGACCAGTAGACAGGGTGGTAACTATTTTTTGAAACTTTCTATTTTTAATAAGTTTGTCTAACAAGCTTGGAATGTTCTCATTTTCTATAGGAAGGTTCACTTTAGACTTATAAGGATACCATAAAGATCTCATTGCTCTAGCTTATCTATTCAAGAAGTTATTACAAATTTTTAGTGGAAACATTTGTAGAAAAATCTTCAGGCTCATCATTGGAGGCCTTAGAGTGCTTGGATGAGGTCCCAAAACTTGATGGAAGGGCACTTGCACCATTCCAAGCTTGTAGATCAGGAGATGACATTTTTGAAAAGTGGTTATAATAACCAATTGGAGCAATGGTTTGAGAGTTATGGACTTCCGAAGTTGGGCTACCCAAAATATCTAAAATAATTGTCAAAGATGTATTTGGCTAACTCTAAATGTTTTGTTAGGGTATTTCGGCCCTAGGTATTAAGTTTCAATGTCTAAAACTTTCGTGGGTGGCATAAAATTGCCTATTAAGAAAGGCCCGAACATTGTCTAAGACAACTCTGGGTCATAGTTCATAGCTTGTCTTGCAAATTATTGTAATGAAGGTGCCTATGTGGGTTAACATATTGTACTTGTGAATTCTATAATTCCACATTTGAGGCATACATAAGAAGTCCATATTTTGTTCTTTCATTTGCTATTATTTTTTTGTTTCTATTATGTGATTATGGTATTAAGGGGAGCACCCTTTGTCACTTATTTTCTATCAAATACCTATCTGTGACTGTGATCAAAAACTTTTTCATAACCATGGATAATTGGCATTATGAATACTCCAAAAGAAATTAACTCCTTGAACATCTCTCCTAGGAATAATTTTCTAGCTTGTATTAGTATAGTCTTGAGTTGTCCACTAAAATAATATGTTGCATCTTCTAACCACATGGAATGCTTATAAAGATTAATAAAAATCTTTGAATACTTTCCTTACAATTTTCAAATGTTAAGATCATTGAATCTATTAACCTACTAGTTTTTAAAGCATTCCTACACTATTTCATAGGTTCTTGAATTCATTAAGGAGTAGGTAGACAAAGTTGAATACTTGAAAGTTTGAACATCTTTTATTAAAATGTCATACTCTTGAACTAATGAACTTGAATTACTAAACCATATTGAATCACTTTGAACCAAAATATACCAAGTGAACCAACTAAATCTAGAATAGACTACCTTGAATTTGAGCCTATACTTTGGACTCGCATCTTTGGATAATTGGACTTTTGAATTTGTTGACCCTATCAACCTCTTTGGATTATTCTAAACATTTTTGAACTCATTTGAACAATCTTTAACTTTCCTGAAGTCATATCCAACTACATGAAGTTGTTGAACCCAATTTAACAGTTTGAACTTGTCGAACTTTTGGACCAAGATGAACCACACTACTATATTTGGGCCCAAATTGTGATGAAAGGTCATTGTAATTACATCAATAAACCATCACCCAACCAACATCAAGAGGAATTGGCTCCCATTGGATGGGCATTGGATGTTTTCTATCGCAAGTTTTCATGGCAAGGGAGATCGTAGAAATTGTGATGCATGCAAGTGTCATAAATTGAGGTAATGTACTGGAAAACCATTCATTTTCACCATAACAGTTGTAATAGAAATCCATCAAAGACATCATCACAATTGCAATGTTTGTGCAACAAAAATGCTATGGGCCCCAAGGTAAGCCATCAGAAATGCCTATTGCAATTGAGATGGGCATGTGGTGGGAATGTTACACGATCAACGACAAGCCATCACAATTGTGACAACATGTTGTATCAATTAAAAATTAGGAGGCAAAAATTGAATAGCTATGATATAATCATAGGTTAATATTGAGCTTCACTTGGTTTCATGAATAGTTTAATATTTTCTACTAATCAAGGTGAACCATGTGAAGGTGGAAGCTCATTTGGTCCCCTTTCCCCCTCACCCCCAATGTCTCTATTCCCCATTAACATCTAAAATCTTTAAGAAAGGATCAATTTTTAAAGTATAGAAAAAGGTTTGAGACCTGAAAAAGTAACATCATTTTTCCATGCCACTCTGAATTGAGAATGCACATGCAATTGCACTCAAATGCATGGATAATAGGCGGAGCTGATAAAACACAACATGATTACATTTATTTAATAGGTCTATTAAGTTTTTCAAATTATATACCATTGTGAACAATGTTCATGATGGTCTATAAGTTAAAATACCTAATTAAAGACCTCTACAAAAATGCAAACTTGTTGTATTTTTCAGCTCTGCCTGATGTCGTATGCATATGAATTGACATTGCATTTTGAATTATGGAATTCTTATGCATTGCTTGAAACCAAGAGATTCACACAATTAGTTGTCATAAAATCATGGGTTAATGTTGAGCTTCACTTGGTTTTGAGAATAGTTTAATATTCTATACTAATCAGGGCAGACCACGGTGGAAACACATTTTCCCCTTCCTCCCAACATCTAAATTCTTCATTAACATCTAAAATCTTTAAGAAAACATCAATCTTTAAAGTACCTAGAATGTCTTCATCACCTCCCGCTACTCTTAGGGGAAGTCCATCTTCATTGCTCAGAAGCAATTCATCACACGGATACATCTAAGAATTTCCTCATCATCTCCTACATAAAATGAATCCAATATTAGAAAATGCACCCTAAGAAATAATAGTTCAAGTGAAATAAACACATGAAAAATGAAAGAGAAAAAGAGGAATCTACTTAATAATAAGCATTGCCATCATATCTATGGCCATGCTACCCGTTGATTGAGTTTTATTATTTTTGTTGTTGTGCCAAGATCTCTTTGTTTATATACATACATACATACATACATATACTGATATACATATACATATACATATACATATACATATACATATGTATGCATACATACATGCATACATACATACATATATACATGTATGTATGTATATATATACAAAGAGATCTTTTTTAAGGTGCTAAGTGACTTACCTCAAGATCTTCCATAAAAGTAATGCAAACTAGGAAAAATAGGCAAAGTTCACAAGAAATTTTACAAAAACATATCATACTAGATATTTTAGAAAGAAACAACCCATAACCCACTTAAATGGGTCTAATTGTTGATTAGTTGGGTTGATATATATGTATATTTAACTAGGTTATGGCTTCTATAAGGGAATGCACCTCATTATTATGGCATTTACTCAAAAGAAAAACTTGCTTCTTCAACTCCTTACACTTAACTCTTCATTGAAGTCATTCTTCCAACAGTGAGAATAACTACTACAAATTGCTAGGACCCAAGTGTCCCTAAACTTATCCTACATTTTCTAGAGACATGGGAGAAGATACTACCAGCTTTAGTACTTCATAACATTTTGGATCATATAGTGATGCCCAAATTAATAGTAGTAGTAGATACTTGAGATGTAGAGATCACAAGG
Source organism: Cupressus sempervirens (assembly GCA_028749045.1). Classification (NCBI taxonomy): domain Eukaryota; kingdom Viridiplantae; phylum Streptophyta; class Pinopsida; order Cupressales; family Cupressaceae; genus Cupressus; species Cupressus sempervirens. The sequence goes on from CM053789.1 coordinate 26,062,909, forward strand.
GTATGACAATAAATTCCTATAGAACTGTCATCATATTAGGTACAATGAAATGAATGAGATGTAGAGATTAGAAGGGCATGACAATGAGATGTAGAGATCACAAGGGAACTACAACTAAATGTAGTGATCACAAGGGCATGAAAATGAAATCCTAGATCTCCACATGATACATACATACATACATACGTATATATGTATGTATGTACATATACATGTATGAATGTATGTATGTATGTATATAGAGATATCTTTCTAAGGTTCTTATTACATCTTAGCACAACAAAATAATTGATCCAGCTGCATACATACCTCAGAATACAAATAATTAAACAATAAAACTCACTCAATCTGTGCTAAGTGACTTAGCACAAGATCCTTCACAAAAATAATGCAGAGTTAATGGGCAATATATATATATATACAAATACAAATGTATGTATGTATGTAGGAGAAATATAATGCCCATTAACAATGACATTAACTTTCCCAATACATGCATGGCTACATCCTTGGGTTCCATTTTTGGGCTAGTGTATGGTGCCTTTTTATCCACCCATTCATTATAAATTGGGGAATGCATTTCATGCCTAGTATTCAAGTGATGCATCTGCATATGCAATTTTGTAACCTTGAAAAACTTTATTTGATCCTACTAGTTAGGAAGAGCTAATTGTTTATTCTATTGTACCCAATCTGATGACAGTTCTACAAGAATTTGTAATCAAGCCACCTAATCAACAACTAGAATATTTTAATTAGGTTATGCTTGGGAATGTGCTATTCCCATTTATCAAATGGTTGCAATGTTGAAGGAAACATTTTCTATTTGTATAGGACATGGATGAAGAGTAGCGGTGTTGGCAAACATGAAAATTTAATAATGCAAAGTCACCTTGAGGAACTTGTGTATGCTCTTGGAAAACATATCATCAAAAATGTCCATCATGACCTTTTTTTCTTCTACATGTTTTGCATGGAGCCTTCACACACCTAGTACTCACAAATGTCTACCTAAGAATTTATGTGAACCTACAATGCACTAATATGTGGTGAAATATGTAGAAAATTATATAATCCTTCATCATACTATTAGAAATGATTTTAGAATAACTGGGGTGGGGGTGAATAACTTATTCAAGGTCCCAGGGGAGTGAATCACTTATTCAAGGTCCAGATCTCCAATTAAAACTTTTTCACCAAGTAAAGTGAGCCTATTAGGCTGTTCATTCATCCAAGCTTAAAATTTCATACTTAGCAAGTTACTGTAAATCAACATGCAAGCATAACACCTGAAAGATCAACACATAACACAGTGATTTACGTGGAAACCCAATTTGGGAAAAACCACTAGTAATATGCTACTCAATTCTCACTCTTCTGAAGTGATTCCCTATGGAAGGCCTAACCTATTAAAGGCTACAACACATTGTTAAATGTGACCTAGTTAAAGGATTTGACCACCCTGTTAGAAGTGGGCCTAGTTAGAGGACTTTAGAACATTCACTTGAAATATCACCTTGTTAAAGGATTTACATATTGCTATTAAACCAACCTAAGTCCATAGGATTTTTACCCTAATTGATACAATTGTGAGAGAGTAACAATAAGGGGTTTTGACTTGATTACAATTCACAACTTATCTTGCAGATTTTAGATCACAATTTAGCTCTTCACATTGCCTTGCTTTCAGTCTCTGTAGCTCTTGACAACTTGCCCTCCTTTCAAGCTTTGTCTCCTTAAGTCTTCATGCTTGATGTACTAGTGGAATATTCCTTCTAACCACTTATCAAAGTAGAGTCTCTATGCTCTATTCTTCATTCTTCTCTTGATGTCTTCTCCTTGACACCTTTCAACCACTTCACAATTTTGGCACACCAGCAACTCTTGCTTCTTGGTTTGTGACTCCTTAAATAGAAGTCTAGAATTGTTGTTCTCGCTCGATTCTTCCCTCCTTTAATTTTAGTTTGAATGGATTAGGTAGGATTCATTGAATCTAACCCACATCTTGTTCCTTCTAGAAACATCATGAAGAATCCTCTTGAATTCACTCAAAAATGGTTTACATAAAATTTTGTGCCACTAGTTCATCATCCTTATCCTCTAATTGGCTCACCAAATTCAAGGTAGCAAACTTGTCAACTCATATTTGGGAAATCTTTGACTTTTTCAATAATGTAGTAGCTTGACACTATTGAAATTCTGGTGCTCAGCACATATTGTGTTACTCAACATCAACTATGTTTTACTGATGCTCAACACCTACTATGGATTCACTCAACATCCACTAAGTTTTTATGATGCTCGGCACCTAAACACGCTTGGCTCCTTCTATATCACTCAACACACACTAGATTTTTCATTTGCTTATCACTAACTAAAAATTTTCTCAGCTCTAACTAGCTTGCTCAACACTCACTAATGAACTTAGTTAAGCTTTGTAGTCAACCTTGTTGCAACTTATTCCTCCAATTTTTCTAAGTGTGACCATCCTCTATGTCTTCAAGTATGTTATCAATACATCATTTTACTAGTGTCTTAACTAATCCTTACTGATTAAATCCTCTTCATCAATCAACTAAGTGATAGTACTTGGATCTTATAAGCAATTGTCATTCTAGCAAGTAGCAAGTTTGACATCAATGACAAAACAATGATTGAAAACATTCTTTATCAACTATCTTCCTTCTTTGCAACAATCTCCCTCTTTGATAGTATTATTTTTCAATCAGTTTTCCAACAATCTCCCTTTTTCAATCAATCTTCTTCTTACAATGATCTTTTCAATCAAGTTTCCAACACATACAAGTTCTTTCACTTTGTGTGCTCATTCATTAAGTTAAGCACCCAAATTTGCATTTCAAATCATGATTTATCTATTTTGGGCTTAAGAACTAGTACAACAACCAAGAACAAGTACCTAAGAAGAGATGGATCTCACATTCATACATTAATAAAATATAACATTCATTCATTGTCACATGAAGCAAAAAACAATTATGAGCATCAATAAAATAATCTCATAATGTCCAAAGCTAACATCTAACATTAGTTTATCCTTAAATATTCATTAACAATAGCACATAAACACATAATATTCAATAACATGTGAAATAAGGTATTTTAACATGCCTAAACCAATTATGATTTAATTATGGATCACCCATTTGATTAGTTTAGAGTTTTGTTCTCACCAAAAATCAAGAAATGTACGAACAATTATGCCAAAAAGAGTGAAAAAAGATGATTAACGTGCACTAATCATGTTTTTTTTTTATCTCTTTTGGTAAATCATTCTTACAATTTTTTGGCTCAATCTCCAACTGGTTAGTATGTGTTTTGAAAAAGTATTCTTGGAGTGTGATTCAGGAAAAAGAGAAATATCAAACTTGAAAAAGATGTACATAAGTACAATTAATTTTTAAACTTGAATTTTATAAACTTGCAAAGATAACCATGGAATTATAAGAAACTATTGTGGTTTATACTATTTGACAATTATAGTTACAAGTATTAAAGTTATATACCTTTGATTCAAAGAGCACAAATAATGGAAATGAAGTATTGCAAAAGGTGCAAGCTCAACTCCCCCCCACCCCAAACGTGGATGGCACTTTAAGTAGAGAATAGTTACATCCATACATACATACATACATACATGGTTAAGTGCTACCTAACTATGTCCACGGCATCTGCATACTAAATCATGACTATAGTCTACCTACTAGGCTGCATACTCTGCCTACCAAGTTACCTACATACCCGTATCTATGGGATCAAGACCATTGAAATACTCACTCTAACGAATAAGTACTTTTGGTTTCTAATTGTTTTAATGTAGCTATATTTCTATAACCATTGGTGAGCTTTACTCACCTAATACATTTCTTCGCCATCATACATCCACATGAGCAAATTGGGTGATTTTCAATAATTACAATATTCTAATACCCTAGTGCAACCTTTGTGTTGTATTTTATAGTTAATGTAAGGTTAACCTATATACATCCTAACTCACTCCTTATATGCTTATATTTAAAATTTTGTGACAATAATCAATGGGTCTAAATAGACCAGTCAAGTTAATTCTAAAATATAGAGTTTAGCCTTCTATTTTCAAAAGCTAGGCACACTAGGTACATATAATGTATTAAAATAGAAGTCTCATTATTTAACATATAATTTCTTAAAATAGTTAAGTACTACCTAACTAAGTCTAAGGCATCTGCACGTTGGAGGCATACTCCACCTACCAAGTTGCCTACATACCCATATCCACAAGATCAAGACCCTTGAACAACTCACTCTAATGAATATGTAGTTCTAAGTTCTAATTGTTTTGATGTAGTTGTATTCCTATAACCACTAGTTAGGTTTACTCAACTAATACAACTCTTCACCATCATACACTCACTCAAGAAAATTAGGTGATTTTCTATAATTACAATACTATAATACCCTTGTGCAACCTTTGTGTTCTAGTTTATAGTTAATGTAAGGTTAACCTATATATGTCCTAACTTACTCCTTATAGAGTTATGTTTAAAAGATTGTGAAAATTGTAAGGAAACATGCAAAAAATAATATAATTGTTTCCACATAACCGATAATAGATATGAAATAAATATGCAACTGAAATCCACATGCAAGAGAATAGACAACATACCCACAAAATTGTGACACAAGATATACCCTAGGAAACTCTCATTGAGAAAAAAAAATCCAACCTCCAAAACCATCCATCACCATGTATTATTCAGCAAAAATACCATTGCAATACAACCATGGAAGCCTTCGAAGCCATAGCCACAACCGAGCAAACTATGTAAACAAGCATGAATCCACAATCCCATGCCATGCTTCCAACGTTCACAAATGCTCCCTTGGCTAACCTGTCAAGTCTTGTCCTTCTAGACTATTGCCTTCTCTTCTCCTTTTCACACCAACAACTGCCCTTGTGGCTGCTTATATAGTAGAAAGTCCCGCAATACTACCAAGTGGTATTACATAAACTATGTGCTAAAACCATGTGCTACCTAATCCATTGATCCCACATTTAATATTGGGTATTTAATTCCTTTCCCCAATATTAATAATTACATAAAATATTATCACAATGTTAAAATACAAATCATCAAGTATATCCCATGGGAATCTTTACATGTTGCATGTCCATCTAGGTGGAACATTACATAATAATATAATACAATATAACAATATTATGCAATGTGTGCAACACCCATTATCTCAACAATCTCCCACTTGTTGTATGCATTGCATAGGGTCAATCTGTAGCCACATAAATGAACAAGTGAACAATCCATCCTAGCACATCTACCATCATGGATCAAAGTATACCAAGTGCTCCATTCTAGTACCGACAACAAAATCAAAGTATCTAGCATCTCAAACATAAATGATCTCACCTCCTATTATGCCACTACCACTGGACATACATAGAAGCCATCCAAAGAGAAAGCCATCTAACATGTCACATTAGAAGATCATAACATCCTATACCAACTAAAATTCCAAGCACAAAAACTTGGTCCAAAGGTAAGCACATGTATCCGTAGTTATCAAAATACCCATAGCTGAAATAACACCCATAGCAAGTGCCAAACAAATCCAACTATCCATACCTCCAAGGTATACCAAGTGAATTTCACGTCATCAACATATCCAATATGTAACTTGCAATCACAAGCCTTAAGAGCAATACCTGCCACATTTATACCAAGAAGCTCCCACTGCAAAAGATAATGTCAAATCTAGAACCAATTCACTCACAACATCTCAAAGAAGTGAATCCATTTAGTCTCAAGGACATCCACAATATATAGACCTATAACCTGCAAGAACAACTCTCATAACAAGTCTCCAATAGTCTCCCAAGTTCTCCATAACCAATTGAGGAAAGAAATAAAGAAATAACCATGCCATCTCTCACATGACATACATGAACAAAAACCCATGATCACAATCTCTAACCAATCTCAAATCCAATGTAAGAAAAATTGAACATCTAGGAAGATAACCAAGACCAGAGAGAAACTATACAAATAATAACCTGTATCATGTCCTTCTACACACACCTTTAGATGTAAACTATGCAAGTATGATCTCCTCCATAAAACCCCAACAAGAAGCCACAACAATACCCAAACCATACCATATAACTTATCATAGATGTAAGCCTCTCACAAGAGGATCAAACTTACAAACCATTTCTAATCCAAGGAATATGCCCAATATAAAACCATCTCTCAAACTCGACTAGTATAACAACATATGCAAATGGAGATAACCAATGCTAAACCATCTCTCAAATGAACCCTCTAGAACTAACTCATGTACTATAGCTCAAGATCCATATCCATGAAAGACAAGCATAAACATAATGTACTTGAGAAAAATAAATGGGCTATACCTCTCAAGTAGCAAAACTTCTGAGTTGACAAAGAGTGGGGAATGAGAATGCTCATCAAGACATCCAAGTCTCCAATCAAGACTCATCTAAGAACAATCTCCTCTCAAGTCCATATCAAGTAACTGCCCCTTGGACTTCCTTGTTGAAACCATCAGCCGTCCCAACCAATACTTATCTAATCCAAGAGAGATCAACATCACCACCGTCTCTAAGTATCCATGAGCACCTATAACTAATCGATCCATGTCAACTCTAAATGCAACATAGCAATATCATGAAGTATCCAGCTTACGATCAATGTACTCAATACCAAGAAACTAAACCAAGATCAATGTCAAAGTTCCAACCATGAACTCAAGAACATAAACATGACAACATGATCTAACCATCTTAATCAGAGAGATAACATGCTCCATATGAACACACTATAACATGTCAAAACTCTAAATGTGTATCGAGAGTATATCATGACATAATAATGAAACCATATTCATGCCAAGGATAACATGCCAAATGAAAGCATAAACCACACCTTTACCAAGAACCCTATGAATCCTCAAGGTGCAACCATCTCCACACACCATGAAGAAAACCATCTACACATACCTTGAAGAACCATCTCCACACACCATGAAGATAACCAAGAACCCCGTGAGTCCTCAAGATCTAACCATCTTCACACACTACGAAGATAACAAGTGCACCATGCAAATGTCAAAGGAACTTCTGCAACAACAACATCTAAGACAAACCTCCAGCATCTACAAACACTCAATAAATACATCAATTCTTAAAAAAAAATTCCCACTCAACCATGGTACCAAGTCACCTATGGCATCATAAAATCCATCTCCTACATGAAGATCCTCTAGGCCTACACTCACACAACCAAAGTGTTAGTACCAAGTGAAACCAAGATCTCTAAACTAAGAAGATACAAACCAAACCAAGAGCTAATCCTTCACTGTCACCTCATCACTATCACAAGCTCTCACTAAATTGTGTATCCAAGCTATCCATGACATCATGATGAAAACACCATCCTATAACCATGAGAATCAACCAAGGTATCATATCATCAAAGAAATCAAAGTGCACATCATGAGCTCCTCAAAAGAAACCAAATAACCATGATCCTCAACTAAGAAGATATACCACCATAACCAAATCAGAAATCCAAACCAATGAATATCAAAGATTTACCTGTATATCCAATCACATCATGCCAAAATCTATGACAACATGATCACATCCATGAATTGAGCATCTACCTATCAACATAAAATAGTTAATAACAATCCTCCACCATGACTATACCTAGTAACAACATCTCATCCCTTCTACATGAAGAAAATATTAGCAAATCATGTGACTTAGGGAATAGAAAACCTAAATCCAAGCCACCAATCTGAATATGCATCAATAATGAAATATCAATGGGCAAAGACAACCCATAACCAAGCTATAAATGTAACCTATAAGTATAGACATCTTACAACACTACATAACTTGTAGATTCAACAAGTCATCATACATATCCAAATCAAACATTGATAACCATATCATCATGAGACCAATCTAAAATATGAACTAAGTATACAATGACATCAAATCTAAATCTCCAAACATACAATGTCATAAAATCACAATGCTACCATAGTTAATATATATCATAAACTATTTAGATCAATATATCACCAAATAAACCATGCCAAACGTACACCAAATCTGAACCAATATATAGAGCTCTCCAAGAGCTTTCTGTTGACTACTTGAAGTCCAAAATCTAAATCTGTATGCCCTATTTATGCCCTAACTTGTGCTCAAAATAAATAAAATCTAACTTTATGGCTCTTGAGACCTAACAAAATGTCAAAATTACATAACCAAACCTACACCAAGTTGTATTTCTCTAAATTAGTTTTCCAACGCCTATAAGAATCTTAAAATTTGATATCCTGAGAGAAAGTTATGACCATTGTACTAAGATAGTCTTTTTACTATTTTTGTTGCATTTTTTTTGTGATGAAAATTCCAATGAGATTAAATTTGATGGCCATCATGGGCTGAAACTAAAAAACTCTTTCATTTCCTCTGAACATGGCCAAACTAGAGCATATTATATATCAAAATTTATGGAAATATCAAGTCAGATCTAATGGTGAGGTATGTTTTAACCTAGGATGTCATTTTTGCAAGCTCCCCCTAAAACCTCATTTAAATGAAACATCTAAAAAATTGTTTTGACCAACAATTTCACATGCTCAAAAAAATACCAACATCCCATCATAACAATAAAACCAAAACCCTTAGATCTTCAATAAACAACTCATATATCTTGCCCTCTCTTTTATCCTCTCATGCATTCCCATAGATTTGATCTAGGGTTACAATAATAAAACCATAGCTCTGATACCACTTGCAAGGAAACTTGCAAGAAATAATATAACCGTTTTCATATAACCCATAATAAATCTAAAATAATTATGTAACTAAAATCCACAAAATTGTGACACAAGATATACCCTAGGAAACCCTGGAAAAAACCTAGCCTTCAAAAGCATCCATCACCATGTATTATTCAGCAAAAACATCATTTCAATACAACCATGGAAGATTTCAAAGCCATAGCCACAACTAAGAAAACTATTTGAATAAGCATGAATCCACACATCTCATGCCATGCTTCCAACCTTCACAAATGCTCCCTTGGCTAACTTGTCAAGCCTTGTCCCACTCAACTCTTGCCTTCTCTTCTCCTTGTCACACCAACAACTACCCTTGTGGCTGCTTATATAGTAGCAAGTCCCACAAAACCATGAAGTGGTGTTACATACACAATGTGCTAAAACCATGTGCTACCTAACCCATTGACCCCACATTTAATATTGGAAATTTAATTCTTTTCCCCAATATTAAATAATTACATAAAATATTATCACAATGTTACAATACAACTCATTAAGTATATCCTATGGGAATCTTTACATATTGCACATCCATCTAGGTGGAACATTACATAATAATATAATACAATATAAAAATATTATGCAATGCGTGCAACACCCATTATCTCAACAACAATATCCGTGGCCATGCTACTCGTTGAGTGCGTTTTATTATTTTTCTGTTGTGCCAAGATCTTTTTATTTATATAAATATATACATACATACATACATATACACACATATACATATGTGTGTGTGTGCGTGTGTCTATATATATGTATATATATGTATACATAAATACATAAATACATATAAATATACATACATACATACATACATACATACATATACAAAGATCACAAGGACATGACAACGAGATGCAAAGATCGCAAGAGCACAACAATCAAATGCAGCAATCACAAGGGCATGGAAATGAAATCTTAGATCTCCACTAATCTGCACATTCCATAAGATCTCTCTCTATATATACATATGTACATATACATACATACATATATACATACATATACATACATACATATATATACGGGTGAAAGTACAAAGTTGTGTCACCTTTCAAGGTGACTAATTAGAACGACTAACTTTGAGTATTTCTATCTAAAAATCAATTTTTTTAAAATGTATGATCTTGCTAAATTTATTCTAGCTAAGCTATATATGGTCTCACAATTTTCCAATTGGAAATGTCTATTAAATGCATGTTTTGTAGTAGTTAGTATCAAATTACCAAAGAAATTAAATTATTTCAAAAAACTAACATTTCATTAACTCTTACTATTTTTTATGATATTTTCTCAACAACATATAAACACCATTTTATAGAGCTCAAAGTCAAGAATATTCTCATATATAATTCATAGTTTTTCTATTAGATATAATATATTGTAATTAAAAAATTCTACAAGTACGCATTTTAACACTCAAGAAGATGTCAATTTTGAGAAAAAAAAAAATAGTAAATGATACCAGAAAATTTTTAAAATTATATAAATCTATAATTTTTCTTCTAGTTGGAATAGATTTATTTTCAAAAATGTGGTGGGAGATGACAACTATCGGTTTGAATAAGTTGAAATTTGAATCGTTATAAAAGAGAAAATATAGGTCTAAAGTCAATGCTTGTTTTTTATTGTTCTAGTTACATATATTATCTATAGCATAATCTAAGATCAAAAGGAAATAATTTTATTTCTTTGTAGTTTTGTGATGTGAACTAGACTCCTAATTTCTAGCATTTTTCAGCAACTAAAAAGTTATCTTTAAAAAATAGGAAAATCTATCATTTCTTTTTGGAAATAATTATTAAAAATTATAATCCTAAACTTCATCCATTTCTACACATTTTATTAGTTTACTTCATTTTCAAATTCTAAATAATAATACAAGATTTATGTCATTGTAGTTGAACAATTATACTTTTGTTAGCCTTTTCCTTTGTAAAAGGTTGACATAGGTTTGTACTTTTACCCATACACATACATACATACATTTACATATGTAATTTTATCACCTTAGAAAACTGTATTTGATCCTGCTAGCTAGGAACAACTAATTGTTCATTTTATTGTACCTAATCTAATGACAGTTCGATAAAAATTTGTAATCAACCTAGCTAATCAACAACTATACCAATTTAACTAGATTATGGCTTGTTTCTATCTAAAAATATTTGTTATGAGATGTCTTTATAAAATTTCTTGCCCATTTTTTCTAGTCTGCACTATTTTTGTGAATGATCTTGAGCTACATCACTTAGCAAGGGTTGAGTGAGTTTTAGTATTTTATTATTTAGATTCTAGAATATAGGCTTTGTTTAGGTCCTAATTTTAATGAAGTAACAAACTTTTTTTAGGGTGGAAAGGACTATATAATGAAGAGGAAACTTGAAAACTTGAATGTTGAAATGCCAAAATGAAAACTATTGAGGATCAAACACTTATGATAGAGTTACAACACAATGTAAAGTTGATTTTAGATATATATATAAAGAAAAAAACACAACATAAATCATTCCCCATTTGTTTTGATTGTGGAGAGCTACATGTGAAAGATGGTGGATAGATCCAAACGAGGGTGAAGAGCTCTGAACATTGGTGGAGATTTCATTGCCACACCCTTGTAATCACTGCATTTCATTGTCATCCTATTGTGATTTTTGTGCCCTTTGCAACACTACAACATTTGGGGTCAAATTGAAACGATAGTGTAATTTGTGTTGTTTGGGCCCAAATGTAGTAGTGCTTGCTCTACAATTTTCTTCAAAGAGAGAAGAGGTAACTATGTAAATGCTCTTTTATTTTCCTTCTAAACATGTATCTCTTTATATTTCCCATAGCAGGTGATTAGAGAAGCTTCTCTTTATGTATATATATATATATATATATATATATACAAACACATATTTGTGTGTCTATGTATGTATGTATGTATGTATATATATAAGGATCTCTCTATTTATATACGTACATATATACATAGAGACACACATATATATACATACATACAAACACACATATACATACATACATACAAACATACATATACAGAGATCACAAGGGCATGACAACAAGATGCAGAGGTACATACATACATACATACATTTATAAATACATATATGCATACATACATCTATACATCAATTTTCATATGCAATTTTATCACCTTGGAAAATTGTATTTGATCTTTACTCAATAACCAAGAGATAATATAATTTGTAATACAAATTTCTGTATACTTAGATTGTATGAATAGTTTCAATTGAATTCATTTGAGGAGAGTGAGTCTACTCATGATAATAATGGATTCATGTATTGGGTCTTTAGACGAGAGAGACTTATAGAAGATTAGATGTTGTTTATGGATATTGGATGACTCATTTGTGATGCTAGTATATCCTCCCCCATATTGAATTTCTATTTCACCAACTTGCTAGATACAAATCACTAGACTTGGCTTTCTAAAATGGTGGGACTAAGATATAAACCTCAACAAGGGTTGCATGCTATGGTGGGGTAGGAAGAAGATGGTTGTGTGAATGGCTGATCAGGCAAGTTACAGAAAATTAGGGTGTGAATTGCAAGTAGTTTCATTAATTTCATAAGGGAAACAACTTTGAAAGCGAGATGATCAAAATTGGTATGTCCATCCTTATGATAGATGTCTCTATCTCATAATAGAAAATTACCTCAAATGACAAGCAAAAAGATTATTAAATATATGGAAAAATCAGAAGAATATTCACCTATAATATTTTTGAAGGACAAAAATATAATAAAAATATAATTTGGTGGAAAAAGCCATGAGCTATGTGGCTCCACATTGTGGCTATTCTATTGTCTACTAGTGGAAACTCTTCACATTAAATATGAAGCTCTTAAAATTAAAAAAGATAACTATCAGAAATCTATATTTTTGTTTTAGTGATAACAAATATATAGTCCAATTTTAAGAAAAATAATAATCTTATATATATATATATATATGATTAAATAAAATAAACAAGAGTACTAGCTATAGCTGTATAATTCTAGTATTATTGATTATGTTAAACAAAATGTTCAATAAAATAAGTATGAAGTAACATAAATGGATCATCTGCTTGATCCTATTATGACTTAATGTGAATGCATTCGATCATTAGCTGGATGATATTAGGTACGATATCTTTACTCAATCACCAAGAGATAATATAATCTATAAGTATAGATTTTTGCATACTAAGTTTGGTATGAATAAATTCGATTAGATGCAAGGATATTTGTGGTGTAGGAGCACACATTGGATGAAGATTCATGAAATACTTCATACTATAAAGTCAATTAGAGTCTTACAATTCAAGCATGATTAAATAAAGGATTATTTATGTAAAAGGAATAATTTAATTCTATTTGATATGTAATATGTCCATTTATTATGTATAGGGTCATATTGTGAAGATAGATGAAAATGTCAAATATGTAATAAAATTGTCATAAAATATTGAAAATAGGTAAAGATCATGTAATGGAGAAGGTGAATGGTCATTAATGGTAATCATTTAGTTATAGAACTTGAAAAGCCTTTAAAATATGATGTATTGGTCATGGGTTTTAGAATGTAATGGTTGAAGAAGCTGAAAGAAGAAGTGGAATAAAGAGAAGGTTGTATTTCCTCTTGAGTTTTACTCCCAAAAGAAGTTTTAAAATGTGTACCTCTGCATCGAATTGCTTGTGTGAATTCAAGACATGAATGATTAATTTAATTTAGCACAAGTACTATGCAAGTGTGTATGCAATGTTAAAAATTCTTTAGTATAATTGAGAAGGGGGGTGAATCATTTATTCAAGGTCCAAATGTCCTATTCAAACTTTTCCTCAAGTAAAGTGTGCCCATTAAACTATTCATTCATCCAAGCTTTAACTTCCCTATTCAACAAATTACTATAAATCAACCTACAAGCATAACACATAAAAAGATCAACACCACACAATGATTTATGTGGAAAGCCAATTTGGAAAAAACCACCAGTAACATGCTACACAATTCTCACTCTTCTAAATTGATGCCCTATGAAAGGCCTGCCTCGTTAAAAGCTACAACACACTGTTAAATGTGACCTAGTTAAGGGATTTAACCACCCTGTTAGAAGTGGGCCTAGTTAGAGGACTTTAGAACATTTTCTTAGGATGCCACCCTGTTAAAGGATATACAAATGGCTGTTAGACCAACCTAAATCCATAGGATTTTCTCTTACCCTAACTAATACAATTGCTAGAGAATGACAATAAGGGGTTTTGACCTGATTATGGAATACAACTTAACTTGTAGATTTTAGATCACTTCTCGGCTCATAACATTGTTTAGCTTTTAGTCTTTGCAACTTTGACAACTTGCCCTCCTTTCAAGCTTTGCCTCCTTCAGTCTCCATGCTTAATGCACTAGTGCAATCATCTCTTTTTGACCACTTATCAAAGTAGAGTCTCTATATTCTATTCTTATTTCACCTAGATGTCTTCTCCTTGACACCCTTCAACCACTTTGTAATTTGGCACTCCAAAAACTCTAGCTTCTTGGTCTATGACTCCTTAAATAGAAGTTTGGAACTTCTTTTCTTGCTTGATTATTCCCTTCTTTAATTTTAATTCATATGGATTAGGTAGGATTCATTGAATCTAACCCATATTTTGTTCCTTCTAGAAACATCATGAAGAATCCTCTTGAATTCACTAAAAAATGGTTTACATAAAATTTTGTTCCACCAACTCATCATCCTTATCTTCCAATTGGTTCAAAAAATTCAAGGTAACAACTTTGTCAGCTCAAATTTGGTGAATCTTTGGCATTTCCAATAATGCAGCAACTCGACACTATTGAAATTCTGGTGCTCAACATATACTATGTTACTCGACATCAACTACATTTTTACTGATGCTTGGCACCTGAAGTTTACTTAGTACCGACTAAGATTTTCTGATGCTCAACATCTATTACTTTTCTTAGCACTTGAACTTCATTAGGCACCTGAAGTTGACTCAGCACACACTAGATTTTTCATTTTCTCGGCTCCAACTAAAAATTTTCTCAGCTTAAATTAGCTTGCTTGACACCCATTGATGAACTTATTTTAAGCTTTGCAATCAACCTTGTTTCAACTCATACTTCTAGTGTTTCTTAGTGTTGCCAACATCTGTATCTTCAAGTATGTTATCAATACATCATTTAACCATTGTCTTAGCTAATCATTGCACTTCATTAAAAAATCATAAATCAACCTTTCCCTTAGGTGCTCTTGTTACATATTGTTGATCAAATCCTTTTCATCAATCAACTAAGTGATAGTACTTGGATCTTATTAGCAATTGTCATTCCTACAAATACTAGGTTTGACATCAATGACAAAACGATGATTGAAAACATTCTTTTAACAATAGTCTCCCTCTTTTAATCAATCTTCTTCATCAATGATCTTTTTCAATCAGATTTCCAACAATCTTTCTCTTTGGCATTGATGGAAAACCAAACTGATCAACCATCAGACTAAATTTTTCAACCATGTTATCAAAGTGCTAGCTAGGTTAGAATAGTAAGTCAAATGCCAAAAGGAAATTGTGCTACCATTAGTTATCTCATCTCCTTCTCTCTTGATCTACTATCCTGATTACTTTACTTCCACTTCTTCCTCTTAGTTGTTGTATCCTTTCTTACATTCTCTCATCCTTTCTTATATTCTCTCCCTTTGTATGTATTTCTCATCTTCTGCTATTCCTTTCTCTGTTCTTATTTTCTGATCAACTTCTTCATCTTCTCCCTCTACTGTTGATCAGTTTCTTTATCTTCTCCCTCTTTGAGAACAATGCCAAAGACATATTATATCAACATCTTATCATGCAAGTGTAGCATTTTTTGGTTCTTTCAATTTCTCCCTTTGTCACCTTTCTTGTGACTAATTTTGAACTTCATCACTTCAATTACCTTAGGCATGAATCCTAAAGTAAATATCCTTTGCATCAGTATATAATATCTCAACAATCAATTCATCTGATGTAGGGTAGTCTTTCTTTGACTTCAAGTAGCCTTGGCTAGGGGTATCACCCCTAACTTACCTCTAAGATACTCAAAAGCATCAGCAATCTATTCCTTTGAGCTAGCATACTCCACCTTCACTTGTTTGTGTTCCACCAATTCTCTTACATAGTGATTCTTTATTGCAATGTGCTTGATTTTGGCATACACAATAGGACTCTTTGATATATTGATGGCACTTGTATTATCACAATAAAGTATCACAAGCTCATTTACCTCTTCCTTCATACCTTGCAACAAATGTTTGATCCATACAATATTAGTGCAATTGATAGCAGCTGCAACATATTTAGCTTTTGCTATAGATTGTGAGGTACAAGTTTGCTTTTTGCTGGTCCATGTAATCAATCTTCTTCCCAAGAAAAGTTCTCCTAAATTGGTTTTTTTCTATCATCAATATTACCTCCCCAATCTACATCAGTGTAGGCTCTTAGCTAAAAAATTTCACTCCTCTTGTAGTACAAACCATAGTCACTAGTTCCTTTTAGGTACCTTAGTATTCTCTTTGCTGCCATCAAATAACTTTCTCTAGAATTTTCAAAAAGTCTTGTCACTATTCCAACTACTAATACAATGTTTGGTCTACTATGTACAATATACTGTAACTTTCCAATCATTGATCTATACATTGTCTAGTTCACTTCAGCTGACTCATCCTTCTTGTATAACTTATGTCTTATTACCATTGGTGTGCTAACTAGTTTTGAGTCTTCTAATCCAAATGTGTTAAGTATTTCTTTGATGTACTTTGATTGGGTCACAAATATGCCATGCTTCAATTGATGTACTTGCAATCCAACAAAGAATTTGATTTCTCCAAACATTGACATTTCAAACTCATGTTTTATTTGATCAACAAAATCTTCGCATAGAATATATTTTCCTCCAAATATTATATCATCAACAAAGATTTCAGATTTCAAAATGTCTTTACCTTTTTCTGCCTTGATATATAGGTTTTTTTTGTCATCTATTCTCTCAAATCCTATCTTCACAAGATATTTGTGTAGTTTGTCATACCATGCTCTAAGTGCTTGCTTCAAACCATAAAGTGTTTTATGCAATCTGCAAACCATGTCCTTGTTGTTTTCATCAACAAATCCCTTTGGTTGTTCTATGTAGACTTCTTCTTCTAGTATACCATTCATAAAAGTAGACTTCACATCCATTTGATAGACTTTAAAAGCTTTGTAAGTATCATATGTAAGAAGTGTTCTTACTCCTTCCATTCCTGTAACACAGAAAAATGTTTCCCCACAATCCAGTACTTCTTCTTATGCATAGCCTTTGCAAACTAGTTTGGCCTTGTTTCATGTTATCTCACCATTCTCATCAATTTTATTCCTAAACACCCATTTGGTACCAATTACATTCTTATTAGCTGGTCTAGGAAATAGGGTCCAGGTTTTGTTCTTCTCAATTTGGTCTATCTCTTCTTCCATAGCTTTATACCAATCATCATCTTTTAGTGCATCTTTCACTATTTTAGGCTCAACCTTGCTCAATAGACATGATTCATTCTATAGTATGTTCCTTGTCATTGGTTTGGCATCCTTGTCACCAATGATTTGATTTGTAGGGTGATGTCTTCTTACATACTTGGCTAATCTTCATTCTGTCCTTCTTTCCATGTTTGATCCTTCAGCTTCAGAGTCATTTTTCTCTTCTCCATCTGGTACTTCATCATTTCTTTCATGTATACTATTTTCAGAGTTAGAATGTACATTTTATTTATTTTGCAACTCAGCTTCTAAATGCAGCTTGGTATTCACTAGTTGTGACTTGGCTGATACTGAAAATTGTTGATGATTCCCAACTTGATTGGTAGCATTATCTTTAATAGTCATTCCTTAATAGAAGTATACAAAAGATATATAATCTTTTGGTTGCTTGGACTCATCAACTTGGACTTCTGATGCTCATCAAAATTTACATTTGCACACTCCACAATCTTGTTAGTGTTAGTATTCAAACACTTATATGCTTTGCTTCTAGTGGAATATCCAAGGAATATGCCTTCATCACTCTTTGCATCAAATTTTCCATTTCTAGTATCTCTAAGAATATAGCATTTACAATCAAATATTTTGAAATGTTTTACATTAGGTGAGTGACCATACCACAATTCAAAAGGTGTCGCATTTGTACCTTTCTTGACTTGGACTCTATTCAAGGTGTAAACAATAGTACTTACAACTTCTATCCAACAATTTAGAGAAACATTTTTCTCCATCATCAATGTTCTTGCATAGTCTATTACTAATCTATTTCTTCTTTCAACAATATCATTTTGTGGGGGAGTTCTTGGTGGTAATATTTTCCTTTTGATACCTTTGTCATTGTAGAATATCTCAAATTCCTTTGATGTAAACTCTCCTCCTCTATCTGACCTTAGACATTTCAGATTCTTTCCTATTTCTTTCTCAACTCTAGCCAAATACCACTTAAACATTTGAAATGCATTAGATTTTTGCTGCAAAAATATAGTAGTCATCATCTTGGAATAGTCATCTACAAATAGCATTATGTATTTGTCTCCTAGGTAGCTTTGCACTTCTATTGGACCACATAAATTTGTATGAACTAGCTCTAGTACTTCTTTGGAAGTGTATGTTTTTCTTTTTAAACTAGACTTAGTCATCTTCCCTAGTTGACATTGTTTGCACATTTTGTTTTCAAGTTTCTTCAGCTTGGGCAAACCTCTAACTTTCCTCTTTTTGCTAATGCTAATTAGATTGTCAAAGTTGACATGACACAACTTTTTATGCCATAACGACAAATCATCAAGTCTAACAACAAGACATGTTGCATCTTCCATAACTAGGTAAAATGAGTTACTCCTAGTTTGTTAACCTTTTCCTATCAAATTTCCATCAATGTCATAGATCTTGGTAGATTTGTTTCCAAATTCTACTTTGCAACCTACATTGCCTAACTATGATACACTCAACAAATTGTAGTTCAATTCTTCAACATCGTATGCATTATCACATGAAATTTTCTCTATGAGTTTAATTGAGCCTTTTCCTTTGATTTGACATGGAGCATCATTACCAACTCTAACACTATTTCCATCATATTGAGTAAAGGTAATAAACTTACTTTTATCTACTATCATGTGATGTGAGCATGCATTGTCTATGATCCACTTGTTATTTTTGTTCACACAAGTCACCAGTGTTGTTGTTTCATCTTCATCTAATTCATCGTTCATGGCTACATAGACTACTTCATCATCATTCTCATCAGAGTCTTCTTCAACAATGTAGCATTTTTTCCATTTATCCTTGTAATCTCTTTTATCATCTTCTTTATTGCTCTTGTACTTGTTTTATTCTTTTTAGTTCTTCTTTTGTGTATACCTTGTAGTAATATGACCTACTTCATTACAATTGAAACAAATGATAGGCAGCTTACCTTTGAATTTACCTTTATTTCTATGGAATCTCCTAGCTAGTAGTGTTTCTAACTGTTTCACATCTTCTTCATTTGTGCTACTATCACTGGATGCATGCTTTCCTTTTCTACTCTTCTTCCTTAATGTCACCTCCTCACTATCTTTCAATGTCAGCTTGGTCTTGAAAGTAGATTCAAGGTTCTTAGGTCTATAATTGTCAAAGTTGGATAAATCAAATGTAGTAAGTCTTCCTGCAATTCCTTCAAAGGTTAATGTGTTTCCTTGTAGAAACCTTAGCTCTTGGATGGCTGAAACTCTAATAACATAGATAGGGAGCAGGGTTCTCAAGTATTTGCTATTGATAGGCTCTTCTTTGAATTGACCACCCAAACTTCTTATTGCACTTACCACTTCTTTAATTCTAGAACCATATTGAGCAACATTCTCACCTTCCTTCATTTTCATGTCATCAAACTTTCCTCTAAGGCTTTCTCTCTTTGCTCTTTGAACATTCTGATCTCCTCCATAGATATTTGATAGGGCTTTTCACATCTTGAATGTAGTATCACATCCTTTGATGTCATCAAATTCAACATAACTGAGTGTAGAGGAAATCTCTAGCATTGCCTAATTGTTCTCCTTCCTTTTTCTCAAATCATTTGCAGTAAGGGGTCCAACTATGTCTACATGTTTTGCTCCAATTGAGGTTTTTTCATAATCACCTATTGATCCAAGGTGCATTTTAATCAAACTCTACCATGCAATGAAGTTGTCTTTGTTGAGCTTGAGAACTTTTCTCTTGGACATCTTGATCTTCCTGCTTCTAGTACCTTGAAACTAAATCAGTAGATGGATTTGATATCAATTGTTAGAAATTCTTTAGAATAACTAAGAAGCGGGGTGAATTAGTTATTCAAGGTCCAAATGTCCTATTCAAAGTTTTCATCAAGTAAAGTGTGCCCATTAAACTATTCATTCATCCAAACTTTAACTTCCCTATTCAACAAATTACTATAAATCAACATGCAAGCATAACATATAAAAAGATTAACACATAACATAGTGATTAGGTAGGATTCATTGAATCTAACCCATATTTTTTTTCTTCTAGAAACATCATGAAGAATCATCTTGAATTCGCTAAAAAATAGTTTACATAAAATTTTGTGCCACCAGATCATCATCTTTATCCTCCAACTAGTTCACAAAATTCAAGGAAACAACTTTGTTGGCTCAGATTCAATGAATCTTTGACATTTCCAATAAAGCAACAACTTGGCACTATTGAAATTCTAGTGCTCGGAACATACTGTGTTACTTGGCATCAGCTACATTTTTACTGATGCTTAGCACCTGAATTTTACTTGGCACCTACTAAGATTTTCTAATGCTTGGCACCTGTTACTTTGCTCAGCACTTGAACTTCACTCGACACCTGAAGTTCACTCAACACACACTCAATTTTTCATTTGCTTAGCTTCAACTAAAAAATTTCTTGGCTTAAACTAGCTTGCTCGACACCCACTGATGAACTTAGTTTAAGCTTTGCGGTTAACCTTGTTTCAACTCATACTTCTAGTGTTTCTTAGTGTGGCCAACCTTTGTATCTTCAAGTATGTTATCAATACATCATTTAACCATTATCTTAGCTGATCCTTGCATTTCATTATAAAATCATAACTCAACCTTTCCCTTGGGTGCTCTTGTTACATATTGTTGATCAAATCCTCTTCATTAATCAAGTAAGTGATAGCACTTGGATCTTATAAGCAATTGCCATTCCTAAAAATAGTAGGTTTGACATCAATGACAAAACAATGATTGAAAATATTCTTTTAACAAAAATCTCCCTCTTTCAATCAATCTTCTTCATTAATGATCTTTTCAATCAGATTTCCAACATGTAATACATACATGCAATATGCATATATTCATCATAATTAATTATCCTTGAATCTAACCAAATCTATTATATATGAACAAGAGATACATGTTTAGAAGGAAAAGAAAATACCTCTTCTCCCATTGAAGAAAATTGTAGAGCAAGGGCATGGAGATCACAAGAGAAAGATAACAAAATCCTAGATCTCCACTGATCTACACCAACATTCAGAGCTCTCCACCCTCATTTAGAGCTTTCCACCCTCTTTCATGCACAACTCTCCATAATCAATCAAAACAAATGGGGAATGGTTAATGTCATGTTTTCTTTTCTTTTTTATTTATAATCCATAACCCACAATCCACAAGATCTCTTGGTACACACACACACACACACACACACACACACATATACGTACATCCATACATATATAGATTGATACATATCTACATACATATATACATGAAAACAACAATGCACTTTCTAAGAGTTTACAATTGTTCAACAAAGTTAATTTTTTACAACAAAATGCACTTGAACAACTATTAGGTCAAAAGTAAGAACATGGTGTTGAAACAATACAGAAAGTGCTGGACATGAGAGGTCTGCAAGTAAGGGTGTTGACCAATCTTGAAAACTTGAATGCTAAAATGAAAGCTATCTTTGATCAAACAGCTATGCCATAGTTACAACACAATTTGAATTTGATTTTAGATAACATAGAGGCAAATATTCAGAAGTTTGATATTCAAAATTTAAGGGAAGAGAGAAAAGGAGAATGAGTGGCTTTAGAAAGAGAAGGAGGAGAGGCTTTAGAAGGAAACTACATAACAAAAACAACTAGACAACATAGGGGATATTATGGGAACCACTAGATAGAATCTAGGAAAGTGTTGCAGTAGGTACTATGGCATTGGAATCAGTTGCAAGTGTCTTTGATAAGTTATAGTCCAAATATCACATGCTTACAAGAGTGTTTCAAGTATTGGTACAGTCTTTCTGCAATGATCCCAAGTATCAAATGCTTGTAAGAGTGTTTCAATGTTGGGAACAATGGTTTATATGCAATGTCATTATAGTAGTGGCTTTTGCAAGGGAATGAGCCTCGTGATTATGGCATTTACATAGAAGCAAAACTCGGTTCTTCAACTCCTTCCACTCAACTCTTCACTAAAGTTATTCTTCAATTCCTTGCATATGCAATTTTATCACCTAGGAAAACTATATTTGATCTTCCTAGCTAGGAACATCTAATTTTTCATTTTATTGTACCTAATCTAATGATATTTCTATAGGAATTTGTAATCAACCAAGCTAACCAGCAACTAGATCCCTTTAACTAGTTATTGGTAATTTCTTTCCAAAAATATCTGCTCTGATATTTTTTGTAAAATTTCTTGCAAACTTTGCCCATTTTTCCTGATCTGCATTATTTTTCTGGAGGATCTTGATGTAAGCCACTTAGCACATGTTGAGTGAGTTTTTATTATTATTATTTGGATTTTGGAATATGTATGCAGCTAGATCATTTTTTTTTGTGTAGCTAAGATGTAATAAGAACCTTAAAAAAGATATCAAAATATACCTATTTAGAAGGATATATAAAGAGATACCTATTTAGAATGAAAAGAAACCAATATTTACATATCCTTAAAGAAAATCACAAAGCTAGGGCATGGCAACAAAATTGCATAGCAAGGGCACAACACAACAACAAAATTGTAGAGAAAGGGCATGACATGACAAAAAAATTGTAGAGCAAGGGCATGATAACCAAATTGTAGAGAAAAATCTCAGAGCAAGTGCACAACAACAAAACACAAAGATCACAAGAGCATGACAAAAAAATTGAAGAGAAAAGGCATGAAAAAGAAACATAGAGATCAGAACAACCAAATTCTAGAGCAAGGGTATGACAATAAAATACAGAGATATATAATAGGAAAGAAATTTACCAATCATAAGGGCACAATGACATTTAGAGCTCTCCACCCTCATTCAGAGCTCTCCACGATCAAAACAAATGGGGAATGATTTATGTCATTTTTTTTGTTTATACTTATAAAAATGTTGTAAGTACGATGCTCAAATCAGTACTATGATGACATCAGGGAAATTGCAAAAAAAAAAAGAAAATCACCACAAATTAGACCATTGTCACAAATTGCTATCATAATTTGATCCTATTGACATCCTTGAACTCGTGAACCTTCTTAAACTAGTTTGAACCATTTTTAACCAATTAAACTCAATTGAACCACTTTGAACCACTTTGAATGTGGTTCAAAGCACTTCAAGACTCAAGCATGAAATGTTCAAGTAAAAACTAACATGAGGGAGACCTAAAATATGATTTTGTTAAAAATGGGGTCTATATGTGTACCAACATTAATAGACATGCATTAACTTACATTACTATTCATTCGTGTGAGTGAGACACTTATAATATTGATTCAAACAATGTTTATCATAAATGAACCCTACAGATTGCAAAGAAGGTTCCTATGAAGATAGAATAATGGAGATATGACTGAAATTACATATCAATTTCATTTCAATGGCTCTTTCATTCTACAATTATAAGGAATATAAGAAATCAATTTCCATCAATATAGTAGTAATCACACCTTAGTGTGCAATAGGTATGTCATAGTTATTTTTGCTACATCAATTCTATTATTTTTAATACATTATATAATTGTACAAAGGATCCATCTTTACATATTTCAAAATTTAAATACAATGCATAAAATAGAAATCTACAAGAGATGGAATTGTACAAATGATAGATCTTTTGTATTCATCACAATTCAATTTGCACAATTATGTAATTGTATTCCCTATTTGATGTAGTATAGTTTTAAATCAACAATAATTATTTGAGAGTCATTTTTTTGGTATGCAAAAGCCTCAAACCCTACATACAATTGAATTACATAATCAATATATTTATTGCTATCATAAAATTTAAATTTGTAATGAAATTTAATGACAAATTTAAACTTGAAACACAAATGTAGTGTTTGTGGTTAATTTGTTAGTGTTGGAGGAACAATATTTGATAATGTTATCAAATAGGTTCCCTCTTTTTTTCAGCAAGCAACAAATGGGTTTTTTTGCATTTGTATATATCTTTCAAATGTGAATATTTGTCAAGTTTTGAGATCTACATGTTCACAATCTCTTGATATTTTTGTTAATGTTAGTCCTTGTCGGGCAGTGTTTGCAATTTTGATTATTGATCTCTAAAGTGTGAGCCCTTGTGGTGTGTGTATTTTTAGGGCCCATGCCATTTTTAAGGTATGTGATGGTGGATGCCATGACTTATTGGTAGCACTAGAAAAATATTTTTACTACTTTCAGCCCATGGTTGTCCAATATAACTTTTAAATTCAACAATAATAAATAAAGGGAGTTGAGGTAGTTTTTTAGTGCCATTGTATACAATCTTTTGACTTGTCCACTTGCACCATCAAAAAGTCTAGTTTCCATTCATAAATATGCAAATAGATAAACCTATTTTTCAATACATAAGAGGATCTTTGATTGAAGTTGTTCTTTGTCTAGATTTAAGCATGGAAATTTAATTTTCTTTACATTTGATAGGGGAATTGGCTCTGCTAAAAACTACGACATGGATTTGTTATGGAGTAATACCATTTCATTTGTGAAGAAAATATGTATGTATTAAGAAAAAGATAGTTTTATTTTTGAACCTAATGTTGAATTTGATTATGATAATAGAAGTTTCTAATCTACAATTGTTGGTGTTGCATTTCATACATTTGATAGGAGAGACCAAAATTGCATTTGGATAGAACTATCGCTAGTTTGATGTAATATTTTTTCTAATGTAACAATACTTGTGAAGCTTTTCCATACTGTCCCACCATAGAAACTTAAAGCATACATTAGGATGTCTTTGACTGGTGTTAGTTGTTGTAAACTTCACCAAATAGAATAATTACTCCAAAGGGGATGTGGTTATAAGCAAGAAATACTTGTTGTGGCCTCATATCAATTTTTTCTAACAAATTAGGTTCAATAAAAAATATTTCATCTATTAGAACACAAAAAATGAAGTACATGCTCTCTTGGAAGGTTTCAAGCATTCATCCTTGTAAGGGTGTCATTTCACATCTAACTTTCAATATGTCCAACTTGTCAACATAAAATAGTCAACCGCAATCCTCCACTATGACAATACCTAGTAACAACATCTCATCCCTTCTACATGAAGAAAAATCAAAAAATCATGTGGCTTAGGGCTTAAGCAAGCCACCAATCTAAATATGCATCAATAATGAAAGATCAATGGGCAAAGACAACCCATAACCATGCTATAAATGCAACTTGTAAGTATAGACTGCTTAAAACACTACACAATTTGTAGATCCAACAAGTCATAATACATATCCAAACCAAAATAATGATAACAATATCATCATGAGACCAATCTAAAATATGAGCTGATTATACAATGACATCAAATCTTAAATCTCCAAACATGCAATGTCATAAAATCAAAATGCTATCATAGTCAATATATATCATAAATTGTTCAAATTAATATATCACCAAATAAACCATGCCAAAGCTACACAAAATTTGACCTAATGTGTAGAGCTCTCCAAGAGCTTTCTATTGACTATTTGAAGTCCAAAATCTGATTCCATATGCCCAAGTTATGCCCTAATTTGTGCTGAAAATAAACAAAATCTAAATTTTGAGCTCTTAAAACTTGACAAAATTTCCAAATCATAGAACCAAGCCTACATCAAGTTGCAATGCTTTGAATCAAATTTCCAATGCTTGCAAGAAGTTTAAAATCTAATATCTTGGGAGAAAGTTATGATCATTTTACTAAGATGGTCTTTCAACCATTTCCATTACAAATTTTAGTTTGCGAGAAAAATTCCAAGGGGATTAAATTTGACAGTGATCACAAGCTGAAACTAAAAAACTTTTTCATTTCCTCTGAGCATGGCCAAACTAGGGCATATTATATATCAAAATTTATGGAAACATTGACTTGGATCTAATGGTGAGGTTTGTTTTTACCTAGGAGGTCATTTTTGCAAGCTCCCCTACAACCCTCATTTAAATGAAATATCTAAAAAACCCTTTTGTCCAACAATTTCACATTCTCAAAATCTACCAATATCCACCCAGGAGGTCATTTTTGCAAGCTCCCCTACAACCCTCATTTAAATGAAATATCTAAAAAACCCTTTTGTCCAACAATTTCACATTCTCAAAATCTACCAATATCCCATCATAACAGTAAACTTAAAACCCTCAGATCTACAATAAAAAACACATATATCTTTCCCTTTCTTTAATCCTCTCATGCATTCCCATGGATTCAATCTAGGGTTACAACAATAAAACCATAGCTTTGATACCTCTTGCAAGGAAACTAGCAACAAAGAATATAACTATTTTCACGTACCCAATAATAGATCTGAAATAAATATGTAATTAAAATCCACATGTAAGAGAATACACAACATCCACAAAATTGTGACACAAGATATACCTTGGGAAACCCTAATTGAGGGAAAAAATCAACCTCCAAAGGCATCCATCACCATGTATTATTTAGCAAAAATATCATTGCAATGCAACCATGGAAGGCTTCAAAGCCATAGCCACAACCTAGTAATCCATGTGAACAAGCATGAATCCACACATCCCATGTCATGCTTCCAATCTTCACAAATGTTCCCTTGGCTAACCTGTCAAGCCTTGTCTAGCTTGACTCTTTCCCTTTTTCCCTTTTTCTTCTCACTCCAACAACTACCCTTGTGGCTACTTATATAGTAGCAGTTCCCACAAAACCACCAAGTGGTATTACATAAACCATGTGCTACCTAACACATTGAACCCACATTTAATATTGAAAATTTAATTCTTTTCCCTAATATTAAATAATTACATGAAATATTATCACAATGTTACAATAAAACTCAACAAGTATATCCCAAAGGAATCTTTACATGTTGTATGTCCATCTAGGTGCAACATTACATAATAAAATAAAATAAAATAATATAACAATATTATGCAATGTGTGCAACACCCATTATATCAATAGTTAAAACTCTTGAAGGCTCAAGCACCTATGAGAAGACAAAGACCTCACCTCGACAACACTTAAATCACTATTTAATTTATTACAAAAAAAATTAATTCAAAATAGTCATAGAAGCCCTCAATGGTGAAAAACTAAATCTAATGGAGAATTTATAGCCTACATATATGTATCCAAATATAAGAACATATGAATGGAACTTATTGATTAAGTTTTCGAAGATGCCCCATTCATTATAGTTGCCTTGTGTAAGAGTTTCCAAGTAGCAAGGCATGCAAAGCAACACATGTAAAGATGTTTGGAAGAAGAGGATGCCAGAAAGATCACCTTAATTTTGTGTATTTTCAGATCTTAGAAAATGAAAAGACCATTGGGAAAATTAGAGCGACCAATCATAAAATATAAACAAATGTTAAGACGACTGCTTTAATTTAATACTGTCAAAGGAGCATATGATAAAATGGCTTTCCACATTTTTTAAGGCATGAATTAATAAGAAAAATTAGCATGAAAACTTTAGTCTCTGCCTTTGGCAAGGCAGGACTAAGAAAGTTTTTGCCCGCTATGGCTATGATATCAAAATGAGTTAAGGAGAATCAATTATCACAGTAGTCAATATTAAAGTGAATGGTCCTAAAGTGTCAAGGTTTTCAAATATAATAATAAGATAACATGGAATACAAAAGAAAGTGCTTCAGGTACATCTGAAAGAGGGTGAAGGGTGGGAAATTTTAGGTTTGTTACACAATTGTTGATAAGCTATTTGACCATGCATGAAATGTATGGTATGATTTTATTTATCTATAATTATTGTAATTTATTGATTAAAACAAAGTTTGTAAAATTAAAATGATGTAGAGTTTTTATGTTTCATAACAAAGATGTGTTTATTTATAATTGATTAGTTAATTTTTTAATTTTTATTTTACAAAATATAATAAATGTTTAATTGTAAATACTTTCAATTAAGAGAAGGTTGGAGGTTGAATAAACCACTAAATTAAATTAAAGTGATATAAAGTTTATTAGTTCTATTTTAATAAATATGAATAGTTATTATTTATTCCTACAATAAGACTAATGTTTTGAGTAAGTATGTTTTGCAATTAGTTTTCGTCATGAATTAGGTGCATAAGAAAATCAATCTCATTTTACCATTCTTATATTGTTCTAATTTTTTTTTTTAAAATTTTTTGTTTTTAGATTTATGTGATTGGTGGATCATATTTATCTTGGTGGTTTATTTCTATAAAATTTAGAAATGAGAGGAAAAAATTGACCAATCAAAATAGAACAAAAGTTATTTTCCATTTTTCCCTATTGTTTTATGAGTATTATGTGTCATTATTAGTATAAGCATTTGTTATTGTAATCAGTTTGATTTAGCTAGTTATTAACCAAACTCATTTGAACCATTTAGAGTGAACTATTTTTACTATTTTTAAGTTCTTAAATTAGTTTCTAAAGTAATGTGTACAATATTTAAGTAACAAAAATGAAAACAATGTTTTTTCTTCACTCTTAATAATTTGACATCTTATTCTAAGATTTTGAAGCCAACTTTTTTTGCTACTCATTCAAATTTCTATAATGTTATGAAATTAAAAAAAATAAAAAATTTTCCACTATTACATAAATATTTTTTTTATAAATATTATTACTTATAAATTCATAAAATTAATGGAAAGTCTATTATTACTTTTTACTTTTTACTATTTATGCAGAGATTTAGATATTAAGTAAATGTTATTTTATAAATTTATATTATATTTTGACATTCTCATTTCTTTTATTTATGTACTGTAATTGTATAATCAATTCTATTTCTATGATATGCTATTGAAAGCACTTGCTCTTAACCACAAATGTATTATTGAATAGTTAATACACTCATATAAAACTACATTTTAATTTATAATAGTAACTTTATAAATTAGAAATTATTTTTAAAAATATGAATGAAATATTAATTAATCGATATTAAATTTCATTATTACAATTAATTCATTTTTTTAAATTATAGTTTAGTGCAAAGACATTTTTTTCAAAAGTTAGAGAAAATAAGTAAACAAATGTCAGATTGGCTTGGACAAACAAAGTCATTTTTAAAAAGTAGAACTTGTTGCAGAGGGAAGAAATAAAAGTAACACATAATAATGAGAGGATCACAAGGAGTATGAGAGTATCATGAGGAGAAAGAAAATTCCAAGCATACAATTTGCGCCATGTCCTCAATATTATATTTCTAGAAACCTTCCTTTTGTGAAACAAATCTCAAGAAATGTATTTTAAACCCTAATGGAACAAAGTAAGAAAAATAGATAGGCTTGTGCTTTTACAAGATCTATGTTTTGAGAAACAAAAATATCATTTGCCTTTTTTTAATACATACACAACAATAGATGCTATACAATTTTAGAATTAGATGATTCCTAGATTGTTTTCTTATGGAATGGATAAATCTAAACAAGATTCCCTAGATTTGATAATGCCCCTTTGAATTTTGACACCCCAAAAATCTAAGTGCTCTAAAAGGGGAAGATTCTAAAAATGCAGCCTATCATTGTTAGAGTTGGTATAATGTAACCTGTCATATAACAAGAATTGGATCCATTACTCGTGATGGAAAAACTAACACTGATGATGTCTTTTTGGTTGATGGATTGAAGCATAACTTGTTGAGTGTTGGATAGTTGATGGACAAGGGTTATCTATTAAAGTTCACCGAGAAGATCTGCACTATCGAAGATATATATGGTAAGATGATTGGAACTAGAAGAGAAGTAATTGAGAAGGGAGCGGTAAATCAGTTACCACTAAAATAAATACCAAATTCCTTAGATGTCAATACATAACATAAACTTCACTAAAAATATTGATGCTCAGTAAATATATAGGCACTCAGTTTATACTAGTAAATGTTGGAACTCAAGAAGCACTGAAATAACAATTGCAACTCAAAAAATGCTTAACATGTAAATCTTAAGATATTATCAGTGATTAGCCTTACTTAACTTAGTTTCATATACATGAAAGAAATAACATGAACACAAGTGACACCAAGATTTAATTCAAAAATCTAATTTGGGAAAAATCACCAATTGTAACTAGCTGTTGATTTTCACTCTTCTAAAGTGAGCCCTGTTAGGAGCCAACCTTGTTAAAGGTTACACAACACACTGTTAGGTGTGATCCTGTTAGAGGATTTAATCACCCTGTTAGGATTGGCCTTGTTAGAGGTCTTTAGACACTTCAATCTAGAAATGTCACCTTGTTAGAGGTTTTACAAAATAGTTGTTAAGCCAACTCTATTAAGAGATTTAGATCACTACTACAATGGTTAGTGAGTAATAATGAGATGACCCAATTTCTGATGCAACTGAATTGCATATTACAGATCTCAATTCTGGCTTGTATACTTGATCCTTTCTAATCAAATGTATCTTTGTAGCTCAACAACAATATTCTACTTATCCTTCTATTTCACTTCTTCTAAGCATCTTCAAATCTTCTATTACTTGTACACATTCAATCCTCAATTTGACCTTATATTTATATCTTACACAAATTCAAATTGGCTTGAATACAACTAAGAATAATTAATATTCATCTACTCATTCAGCTAAAACCAACAAGTAGATCAATTAAACTCAATATGCCAAAACAAGAAAATCCTTCGTTAGCTGACCCTTCTTGGTAGACACTAACTCAAAAATGATTTTTCTATGTTAATCAAGTGAACTCGGTTAACACTACATATTCACAAAGTTCCTTTGGTGAGTGAGCTTAGTTAACACTGGTTCCATCCAACTTTTCCTTCATTATCTGAGTGATCTTGATTAACACTCAACTACTACATCTTCTCTTTATCATGTGAGTGAACTCGATAGACATTGTCTTCTGAACTTGGAAAACTCTGGAATGCTTGGTAGACATAGAAAACTATCTTCATCACCCTAGGTGAACTTGGCATACAATGACTAACAATGGTATGTGATTTTGTGTAACATCAAAGACAATACTCTATTAACCATTTTTTTTCAACAAATAGATCTAGAGGTAATGCATTTTAGTTGAATCCTACTAAGATGACATGTTTAGTAGCTAAAGTGGATAATAGGTTGTTGTGGCATAGAAGATTCTATCACATATACTTTGATAATATTATGGAGGTTAGTAGCACTTTTTTAGTCAGAGACTTGCCTAAGAATGATAAGCCTAATAATATTGTGTGTAAGGAATTATTTTGGCTAAGTAGAAGTAAGTATCTTTCCGTAGAAAGAAGTTCACTACCGTAGAGAAGCTAGAGATCATTCACATAGATCTAAGTGGTCCTTCTAGAACAAGATGATTCTATGGTGAAAGGTATTTTATGATTTTTCTTGACAATTTCACTAGAATGATGTGGGTAACATTTCTTAAAGAGAAATCTAAAGCTTTTGAGAAGTTTAAGATATTTAAGAATAGAGTTGAGAATGAATTTGGTATTAAGATTAAGTATTTGAGATTTGATAGAGGATAATTCACCTCTAGAGAATTTAACATATTTTGTGAAGTCAAAAGACAACTATCTTCACCTAGAACACATGAGAAAAATGGGATTACTAAAAGAAGAATAAGTTTTTAGCCAAAGAAACAAGAGCAATGTTGTTTGAGAATGATGTTTCTATGACATTGAGGAGAGAAGTAATTGATACAACATTATATACTCTGAATAGGGTAAAAATAAGAAAAGGTATGGACAAGATACCTTATGAACTATTGTTAGAGTAGTCATCATTAGTCAAATATTTTAGGATATTTGGGAGAAAATTATATATTAAGATAGACAATGGCATTGGTAAGTTTGATCCAAGAAGTGATGAAGGTAAGTTTCTTGGCTATTCATTGAAAAGTAAGACATACAAATGTTTTAACTATATAAATAAGACAATAGTTGAATGGGCATATGTAAGGATTTATGAGAAGTTTGGAACCAAAGAAAAGATGATAGATTATAATTTAGATGAAGATGAGAACAACTCTGGAATTGTTAAGTTTTGCTTAAGACTAACAATGACTTGGATAATGATGTGATAACTTTTGAGCATAGAGGAGAACAAAGTTTTGAACCTAGAGAGGAGATAAGAGTTGAGATGTCAACTACCAACCCTAATAGGAATTTGACAAAGAATCACCCTCCTGCATAGATAATTGGAAGTAAAAATAAAGGTGTAATGAAAAGGAACAAAGTAAATGAGGAGATATGTTTGATATCTCAAGTTGAACCCAAGTAAGTAGATGTAGTCAAAGATAATCAATAGATCCAAGAAATTAGGAAAGAAGGTGATTAGATAGTAAATAATGATACATGGGGGATAGTTCCTAGACCAAAATACAAGAATGTAATAGGAAGAAAATGGGTTTTCAGGAATAAGATGAATGAACAAGAAGTTGTGAGAAACAAGGCCATACTTGTTTGTAAAGGTTATTCATAGTAAGAAGCCATTGATTATGAGGAAACATATGCATTAGTAGAAAGAATGGAAGTAGTGATGATGTTCCTAGCTTATGCAGAAAACAAGAAATTCAAGGTTTATTAGACAAATGTTAAATCAGCCTTTCTAAATGGAGAACTAGAAGAAGAGGTTTATATTGAGCAACCTAAAGGTTTTTATTTATCATAAGACAAAGAGATGGTATGAATATTGAAGAAATCTCTATATGGTCTAAAGAAAGTACTGAGTGTTGGCATAAAGTTATTTGCCATTAGTGGCAACACTTTTCTCACAGTATTAACCGAGTAAAGAAGAGCTCAGTGTTAACTAAGTTCAGTCGGTTAACATAGAACTTAGTATTAACCGAGTTCAGTCGGTTAACTAAGAACTTAGCATTAACCGAGTTCGGTCGGTTAATTAAGAACTCAATATTAACCGAGTAAAGACGGATGCAGTGTTAACCGAGTTCGGTCGGTTAACATAGGACTCAGTGTTAACCGAGCTCAGTCGATAAACAAAGAAGTTTGTTCTACCGAGTTTGTTTTGCTATTTGGCCGACTCAGTTAAATTTTGTCTACTTTTATTCAGCCGACCATTGCATGTAATTTTAACTTGGATGGTATATATATGTAATGTATTGTATCATTCGAAATGAAAAAGTGAAGAATGTGTGCGAAAGCATGTAAGCTGAATTTTGAAGGTTTTCAGCAAGGTCAACATTGGAGCAGAAATGTTTTATCTGTCATATCAAGGACAATCAGAGCATAGCGGATCTTATCAGCAATCAGTTGTATTCAGATCCACTGTTTCATTCTAACAGGTGAATCAGTTTTTATAAATCCTTTAACAAGGTAGACTTAACAGTCTTTGTACTAAATCTCCTAACAGAGTGCATACTTATGAAGTATGTTTCAAATCCTTTAACAAGGTGGATATAACAATCCTTTATGCTCCTAACAGGGCAGATCACCAGAAGTGATCATTGTATGCCTTAACCGGCTAACTTCCTACTGCAGTAAAGAAGATTTGTGGGTTTCATCCCCACCCCAGTTTTACTTTCTATTTTGGAAGGTTTCTGGGTCACCAAAATCTCTGTGCTTATGTGTTATGAATGTCTACATACTGCAGATTAGGTGATTAAATATTTTACTGGTTAATTCTGATTTAAGATTTTATGTTTAATGATTCACCCCTCCCCTCTCAGTAAACTGTTATATCTTGAATATTTCCAACAATTGGTATCAGAGCTAACTTGGTTCTCAGGACAAAGCTTGACAGCTTGAGCAAAGATCAAAGTCAATGGAGATATTCAGATTGGAGAAAGTTATAGAAAATGAAAAGTTAGATCTTGAAATGGCCATGTTTCAACTTAAAGAAGCAAAGGAACATCTTTCTCAATCCCTAAAAAGAAGAAAGAATCTTGCAAAAAAAATGAATGATCATCAGTATGTTGAAGTGAAGATTGAAGACCTGTTACCATCAAGCAATTCAGAAGAAGCTGACCAGGCAATCAAAGAACTTCTAGAAAAGAATGGATCTCTGCAAGAAGAGGTAAGAAAGCTTAAGAGAGAACAAGAAATACAGTCAATCAGGCTATGTGAAGCTTTGGATCAAAGAAACAAAGCACAAGTAGAACTGGAAGATAGAAGTCATGAAATCCGCAATCAAACTCATCAGTATGAAGATCTCATAGACCAACTCACCAATACAAATGAAGAAATCAGGATTCTCAGAGCACAAAATGAAAGAATAAGGAATGATTTGAACATTGAAAAGCAAATCAATGAAAGTCTATAGAATAACTTGAGAACAGAAAGACAAATCAATGAAAGCTTGGAAAATGACTTAATCTCTGAAAGGCAAGTCAATGAAAGGATGATGAAATCTCAGGTAGACGTAAATCAATTGAATGAGCAGAATCTTCAAAGACAAACAAGCAAAGCTGGTCTTGGATACAAGGAAGCTGGTGAATCCTCCAAGCAAGGTGAACAAAGAAATAAAAGATCCACTTGTAATCATTGTGGCAAGATAGGTCATACATCAAACAAATGCTGGAGCAATGGGAAAGCAAAATTCAATGGTAAGTGCTTCAACTGCAATCAGCATGGTCACAAGGCAAATGAGTGTAAAGAAAAACCAAAATTTGAAGGCAATTGTTACAAATGCAAAAAGCATGGTCACAAGGCATTCCAGTGCAAATCCAAATCATTCAATCCAGCTGAACAACTTGTCAAAGCCATATTCGGATGGGACTACAACACCTGGTGCAGATGTCACTATTGTGGAGAGTATGGACATACTGGCATGAATTGTGCCAGACATCACCTAAGGAAAAAGGACACAACTGTAAGGTGCTATACATGTACAGAACTCGGTCATATAGCCAAAAATTGCATGAATATCAAAAGAATTGAAGATGAAAAGAAAATCAAAGCAGATAACATTCGAAAGCAAATGAAGCAGCAATGGATTCCAAAATCTATCGAACAAGAGTCAGATAGGAGTGTCACTCAAGAGGTGGGCGACTCTACCATTTCCAATTAGTATTCATATAAGAAACATTGGAACTGCATCTTCCAAGATTTATCCTATGCAGCTCCAAAGGAAGAAGATGGATCAAATTAGTATTGTAGATACACTCTGACTCCAGGACGGTTCAATACTTTACCAAGTTTGGTTGGATGTAACAAAGCTTCATTAACCGAGTAGCAGTTACCGAGTTGAGTCGGTAAGAGACTTTGCCGAGTTCGGTCGGTCACAACTAAGTTTCATTAACCATGTTGTGTCAACCGAGCAAGGTCGGTTCGTGACCTAACCGAGTAAGGTCGGTACTTCAATATTTTCTTTCGATCGTCGAGTTGATAATATCTACCGAGCTAGTGGATGACAAACTATCATTTCTTCTGCCATCGTACCAAAACATTTATGGAAAATTTGTTATCAAAAGGGGCAAAATTTGATCTAAATTTTTACTGCGAACAAAGAGCTAAGGTATTTTCTGCAATTTCAGAGCGAGCTTAAGACATTTCTGAGTGAATTTTTCAAAAGAACGAAAGAATCAATTCAGAATTTTTCTACACCTACCAAGTAACAATGGCATCCGGAAGTGGAAGCTCTAAGACTAAGAAAGGCTCAGAAATGCTGGTTAGAGGAGAGGAATGGAAGGCGCCAAACTTCAAATTAGCACCAGCTATTGCATAATCACTGGACCCTAATGGTGCCCAATCTCAAATTCCTTCAAAGGTACTTCTTGTCAATGATATAAGATCTCATTTTAAATGCTCTATTCAAGAACTTGGAAACCTAGAAATTGATAATGCCCTAGGTGAAATGAGCATAGATGGAAACCTAAAACTCGAACATAAGCATCTTGAAACAAAAGGGTTAACCCACATTTCACACTTGCCAAGGAAATTTCAAGTTAAATGGGTTAGGTATGTACTCAGTCGAGTTCACAATGGCCAATTGTGGTTAGAGCAACCAGTGCTCATCACAAAGAAAATGATTAACAAAATTACTGGACTCCCCATGCTGAG
This sequence comes from Cupressus sempervirens, assembly GCA_028749045.1. Classification (NCBI taxonomy): domain Eukaryota; kingdom Viridiplantae; phylum Streptophyta; class Pinopsida; order Cupressales; family Cupressaceae; genus Cupressus; species Cupressus sempervirens. The sequence continues at coordinate 26,099,253 of CM053789.1, forward strand.
CAAAGCCAAGGCTACCAAAACCCTAGGTCGGGAGGAATTGCAAAAACTGACACAAGCAGAATGGGATGGTAGGGGACTTAAGCTGAATACTGTAGCTGACGTCGAATTGAGATTTGGCATTCATGTCATTGCTCACAAAATCTATAGTTCAAGCCGTCCAAATAGTGTACCCTGTGAAGCTGTGGATCTGGCATACAAAATAGTGAAGAAGAATTTAGAATTTGATTTATCAGAATTACTTTTATCCCAATTCAATAAGAATATGGAAAGCATTAGAACCTCCAAGAACAATCCCTGCAAATTCGGTTCACTTTTTATTTGTTTATTCTTCTATATTCAAAAATCTTTTCCAAAAGGGATCAGTAGTATGGAGAAAAGATATACCAATTCTTTATCAGATAAACGAGTTCATTGCAGAACTAGGTGAAAATTTTGATATTATTTTGGATAACTATTTTGAAGAATTTAAGGAAAAGGTGAATCATAGGTTCCAAATTCCACCCAAACTGGTTGAAGAATACAAGGAAGACATATGCTTCATGGTAGATTGTGACAAGGTATACATTCAGGCAGCCAGGCCTCGAGTAGCATGGGTGAAACCTCTTCCCTATGAGGTAAAAATTGACAAAGCCAGGGATATCATAGAAGCACTGGTGAATGAACCAGTAGACCCAAGGCAACAAATTTTTGGAACATATGATCAAGCTAAGGCCAGAATTGAGCTCCAAATTAAAATCCCTCAGGCCATTAGCAAAGGAAAGTGAAGGATAGTCCAACTGATAACAGAAGGCAAAGGAGAAGACGAAGAAGAAGAAGAGGAAATCGAGTCAGACAAGGAAAAGGAGCCTCAACAAAAGAAAGGCAAGGTGATCATCACCAAACCTAAAAGGAAAGCCTCTGTAGTCTTCTCCAGGAGAACAAGACAAGGAAAGAAAGAACCTGTACTTGTTAAGCCTCCACTCACATTTGAGGATAGATTGAAACAATTAGAAGCAGGTGCTAGCTTCACAAACTTCAAAGCATTGAAGTTTGAAACCAGAACAGAACAAGAAAAGATGCAGATTAAGGAACTGGTACTGAACAAGATGGGTAAATGGAAATACTCACCGGACCAGATAGCCTCCTTGATCTCCAAAGAAATATTGGAGAGGTTGCAAATCAGATGGGAAGCTGCAACCAAGACTGTAAAAGACATCTATGAGCAGACACTGAAGAATCTCCTGCCGAGTTTCACTAATGCTAAAGTGAAAGCATCACTGAAAGATCACGAAGGCAATATGATGATTAGATTCCACACCTGTTTGATACTTGTCAAAGACATTGAGCATGTGGTAAATGATGCAACAAACATGTGGAAAAACATCTATCATCTACACAAATCCAGTGATGATACTGTTGAAATCAAGGACATTGACAACAGTGATGATGATGAAGATGATGATGATATTGAAGATATTCCAGAGGATCTTCATTCAATCATGTTAGAAGTGGAAGAAGAGGCTAAGAAAGAATTAGAGGAAGAAGAAGCTGAAAAAGAAATGGAGGAGAAAGAAGATGAACAAGCAAAGGTGGAAGAAGATCCAGTACAAATTGCAGCTGAAGTCATTGCATCTCTTCCACACTCTCCATCCAAAACAGTTACATCAACTATGGAAATAGCTTCTACTGGTAAGTCCTCTCAGCTCCGTGTACCATCTATGCAAGTGCCAATCACTTCATTAACCGAGCTGCAACCACCTTCATTAACCGAGTCTCCATCAGTCTCTGCAGTAAGTTCATCATGCACATAAACCTCTACTACAGAATGTATAATAAGTGTACCTATAGATACTACAATTTTGACTTCTCTTAATCAAATTTTGGCAACTATTAGCTCTTCCACTCCATCCTATACAACAACATCAATTTTTGATACCATTTGCACATCTCTTAGTCTTCCTTTACATAGTCCTATTCCAGTCTTATCAGCCAGCCCTGCCTCATCAACTATCATCTCAGTTCACAAGGGTCAAGATGAAGTCTTTGCTGGAAAAGCAAAAAGATACATGTTTTCCAGCAAGACACTGGATGAGGAAATTGATTTGGATAAGGAAATTATCCTTCCTAAAATAGATCTTGATACAGCATCAGTTGATGAAATGAGAATGCTCAGTCAGCTATTAGAGCAGAAGGCTAGGCAGAAACAACTACGGCATGAAAGAGATCTGGAATATAGCATCATTGAGAGTGCTAAAAATATTATAACAGAGGCTATAGGTGTTGAAGTAGATTCTACTCAACACATTTTGATTCAGTTGGAAGAGGCTGTAAACAAATTCAATGAGGATACCTCCGGCCAAGAAAAGTTGATTGAAAAGGCAGAGAAGAAATTTGACAATAAGGTGCTTGAGCACATTGCTCAGCATATTGCATTAAATCAGGTAGAATTGTCTACAATTTTGAATAATTTTGAGAATTCTTTTAATAATGTAACTTCACTTTTTGGAAAACTCTGTGATGTTACTAAGTATACAAAAGATATAAAAGAAAAGTTGAATAAAATTGATGAGGATATGAAGGTCAGTGCCCAAGTGCTGCAATCTGACCTCAGTACAAGTTCATCCCATCATCATAAAATAAGATTTTTGTCAGAGAAACAGGCAGAATTGCTGAGAGAGGAAGCAAGAATTAGGTCTACTCTCATAGATATCCAGAATATGATTCTTCCTGTCATGACTTCAATGCAAAATCATATTGCTCATTCAAGAACATTTATTCATGACAACAATTTCTCAGTTGCAGATCATATGATTGAACTTTCTGCAGAAATTCAAATTGCACTCTCCTCTAGCAAAATTTTGCAAAAAAATTGGGATAAGAATTTGGCTCTTATTCTCAAGGTACATTCAGAATTTCTTTCTCATTTTGAAATCTTAGTGTAAATATATGTTATTTGGCATTATTGTCAAAAAGGGGGAGACAGAACTTCAGAACTTCAGAGCTATCCGTGCAAAGATATATGTATTGATCTGTAAATACTGTGCATATTGTATGGGGGAGACATACATCTAATAAGATCTACAATTTTGGAAACCTTTTGAAATGTATGTCAATTTCTATACATAAACTTTGATACATAATTGTTTTTGTCACTAATGCCAAAGGGGGAGATTGTTGGCATAAAGTTATTTGCCATTAGTGACAACACTTTTCTCACAGTATTAACCGAGTAAAGAAGAACTCAGTGTTAACCGAGTTCAGTCGGTTAACATAGAACTTAGTATTAACCGAGTTCAGTCGGTTAACTAAGAACTCAGCATTAACCGAGTTTGGTCGGTTAATTAAGAACTCAATATTAACCGAGTAAAGACGGATGCAGTGTTAACCGAGTTTGGTTGGTTAACATAGGACTCAGTGTTAACCGAGCTCAGTCGGTAAACAAAGAAGTTTGTTCTACCGAGTTTGTTTTGCTATTTGGCCGACTCAGTTAAATTTTGTCTACTTTTATTCAGCCGACCATTGCATGTAATTTTAACTTGGATGGTATATATATGTAATGTATTGTATCATTCGAAATGAAAAAGTGAAGAATGTGTGCGAAAGCATGTAAGCTGAATTTTGAAGGTTTTCAGCAAGGTCAGCATTGGAGCAGAAATGTTTCATCTGTCATATCAAGGACAATTAGAGCATAGCAGATCTTATCAGTAATCAGTTGTATTCAGATCCACTGTTTCATTCTAATAGGTGAATCAGTTTTTATAAATCCTTTAACAGGGTAGACTTAACAGTCTTTGTACTAAATCTCCTAACAGAGTGCATACTTATGAAGTATGTTTCAAATCCTTTATGCTCCTAACAGGGCAGATCACCAGAAGTGATCATTGTATGCCTTAACCGGCTAACTTCCTACTGCAGTAAAGAAGATTTGTGGGTTTCATCCCCACCCCAGTTTTACTTTCTATTTTGGAAGGTTTCTGGGTCACCAAAATCTCTGTGCTTATGCGTTATGAATGCCTACATACTGCAGATTAGGTGATTAAATATTTTACTGGTTAATATGAATTGATTTAAGATTTTATGTTTAATGATTCACCCCTCCCCTCTCAGTAAACTGTTATATCTTGAATATTTCCAACATTGAGAACCTAGTATGCAAGGTTAGATAGTTACTTGGCAAAGCTTGGATTTGCTAAAGGTATGATAGATAATAACTTGTATCTAAAACAAATTGAAGTTGGATTGATGATTATTGTAATATTTTTTGATGACATCATTCTTGGAGGTAATGACAAAGCTAGTGATAAATTTGCTAAAGATATGAGGAATGTATTTGAAATGAGCATGATAGGAGAAATGAAGTTCTTCCTAGGACTAAAAATTGTTCAGAATAATGATGGTATATTCATTTCACAATCTAAGTACCTAAAAGATTTGTTGAAAAGGTTTGGTTTGGAAAGTTATAAACCTATTGGTACACCTATGATAACTAGTAACAATTTATCGAGCAAAGATGAGAAACCTATAGTTGAGCAAGAGAAGTATCGATCAATGATTGGAGGTTTAAAATATTTGACTCACACCAGACTAGATATAGAAAATGCAGTTGGGATTGTAGCTAGATTTCAAGCTAAGCCTAGGGATTTTCATTTACAGTAGTTAAGAGAATATTCAGATATCTTAAAGGGACACCTGATTATGGAATTTGGTATGACAAATCAAGTGATTTCACACTTTGTGCATATATTGATGTTGATTGGGTAGTCATTATGGATGATAGAAAGAGCACTAGTGGTGGAGCATTATTTCTTGGAGGAAGATTGGTTTCTTGGTTGAGCAAGAAACAAGATTGTATTTCATAGAGCACTATTAAGGTAGAGTATGTTGCAGCAACAGATAATTGTAATGAAGTTATGTGGATGAAGAAGATGTTGAAGAATATCAAAATTGAGATTGAAGAATCTATTATCATTTATTTTGATAACACACGTACATTGAGTATGTCTAAGAATCTTGTATTTCATTCTAAGACTAAGCATATATCTATTAAGTATCATGTGTTGAGAGAGAAAGCAATAGAAAAGAAGATCATATTAGAGTATGTAAGTGCTAAATATCTAATTGTAGGTATCTTTATGAAGCCTTTTCCTAAAGATATATTTGAGTACTTGAGAGGTATGCTTGGGGTTATACCCCTACCTACTTCTGAGTAGATCATGTAGATAGTGCATCAATCTAGTGGTACAGAGCACTATTATTTCACTTGACTAAATATTAATGCTTCCCATATGGGGGAGTATCTGGGATCAACTAAGTCATTGAGGGCTCTTGGTATTTGGTATTGAATAGTGTCTTTGGACACTTGAGCCAATTGAAGATTTTATGCAACATCTTAGCAAATTTTGGTGTTTAACAATTTGTACATTGAGATTGAGGTCTTTGATAGTGATGTCAATAGGGGAGAATATGAATGAAAATCATCTCCTAAGGCATAGGGAGAGTATGTATAAGAAGAACTCCTAAGTTATGGGGGAGTGATATCTCTTTAGAGTAATAAGAAGTAGTAGTAGCAAAGTACTACTTGGTATTCTTAGAACTTAGATGTTTTTCATCTATGTTACCATCAATGCCAAAGGGGGAGATTGTTAGCATGAATGTTAATGATACTACTTTGGAAGTATCCTAACCATTGGAGAGTATTGAGATGTTGTATCCATGACTATGTCATTGATTTTAACATAGCATTATTTTTGTAAAGACTAGTTGAGAAGACAACATGGATCTTGATGGTATAGATGATGGTTTGATAGTTATGGACATGTATGACACAATGTCCTGATGATGTGGTTAAGTGTGTAGAGTCTAAGTCAAAGACATATGGAAGTTGTACCTAATTTATAGAGAGAAATTTAGAGACAAAGTATTGGGAAAGCAGTTCTTGATGATTGTTGGCTATCTTACATCTGGGATGTAATGAAGAAATATGCACTTAGGTAGTGATGAAGGACAATCAATTAATGATGTTAGCAAGTGCACAAGCCTTAGTATTGCACATGTGAAGTTTTGTATAGACTAACAATCGACAATGCTATTATGATTGTAATTAATTATTTATCTTATTTTAATTAGTTGGGAAAGCCACAAGGCCAACTCAAGGAATTATTATGAAGATATGGTATAAAGGAAAGATTTTTTACTTGATTGTAATATGTATGATGTATATTGATATCATTGTTTAAGTGTGGAGTGAAAAAAGAAGAGTTCTTACTAAATGCATGTAAGTGATACAAGGGATTATTAGATGCAAGATTTGAGATCTGGTAACAAGATCTAAGGAAGGAAAAATATAGAGGAACAAATTACATTTTAGTTCTATTATTCTACAAGGAATAATGCAAAGATCATTTGGATAGTGGGTTCATTGGTCTTGCCCTTGAAGCTATTTGGAAAATGGGTCCAACTTTCTTTCACAACTCCTAATAGGGTTGGAATCTCCTAAGAGAGATTCAAAGTCTCCTAAAAAGGACTCATATGTACTCAATGTTGTAACAGACTCCTAATAGGGTCTATCCTCTAACAAGAAATATTCATATTAGTACATCATCTTGTGGGTACCATCCCCACTAGAGTTTTTCCTTTGATCAAGGGTTTCCCTAGTTAACATATCTGGTATTATTGTGTATAAGTATCTTTTTGTGGTTACAATTTATATTACTCATATGGTTAATATTTTTTAAGTTTGTTAATATTGATATTAGTTGGATAATCAATTCACACCCCTCTCCCTCAGTTATATCAATGGACTATATATTCTAAACAAAATTGTATGGCTATTCAATACTATTTATTCATAATAGACTCAATTCCTCTTGAATGCTTGGCCTTAACCCATTAAGGTAACAAGAAACTTTCTCCTTGTCATCTTCTGCATAGCTTATTTAGATGAGAACTCAGTAGAACTCTTTTGTATATACTCTCGAACATATCTTCCTTCTTGCTTCAACCCTTTCATTTTGTTGAGTAGATCTAGCTCATAATAGATGGGAGTAACTTGTAACTTTAATTTAGCTATCATCTAATCACATCTTGTGATTTTATCCTTCCCTCTTTTATTTCACTCTAATTGAATGCTTTGTCACCAAATCTTTACATTACCCTTCAGTTTGGCCTTCACACACTTGACCTTGTTAGGATCCTCAACATCATCATATTCAAAATGTTCCTATAATTCATTGATCTAGTAGATCAATTTCTCTGTGTAAATATTTTCTCTATATGTAGGAACCTTAAAACTTAGGCCTTTTCCAATCTTGGAGATAACACCAAAAAGTATTTCTTCTTCTAGGTTCAGAACTACATCTTCTTCTTCCTGGTCAACTTCTCATTTTATTTCATCTCTCATTACCAGATTCATTCCTCTACATAATTATACTTATAATTCTTTCATTTTTCTTTGGAGGGCACTATAAAGCTCAGGTGTCACACCTCTAGCTCTTCCACTATGATCTCTTTATGGAGACATTTTTGTGCTTTTATTGAGAACCTATTGAGAATAGATTGAAAACAATACAAGAGGGAGATTGTTGAGAATAGATTGAAGAATATTGTTGAAAAAGTATGATCAATATATTTCAATCATAATTTTTTCATTGATGTCAAACCTGCTATTTGTTGGTAAGACAATTTCTTATATGATTTGAGTACTATCACTTATTTGATTAATGAAGAGGATTTTATCAAAAGATGTAATAATAGCACCTAGATGAAAGGTTGAGTTATGCTTATGTAAAGAAGTATAAAAATTAGTTTAGACATTATAACATGATGTATTGATAATCTACTTAAGGTTACAAAGGCTAGTTACACTAAGAAAGTTTAGAAGAACAAGTTAAACAAAGTTTGTCTACCAAGCTTGATTGAGTGGATAGTAGGTGCTAAGAAAAGTTAGTAAAAGTCAAGAAAAAAATCAATTGGAGCCAAGTAAAAGTTTACTCTAGTGTATGTCAAGCAAAACAATGAATGCCAAGTAAAGTTTAGTTGTTGCTGAGCACTAGTAAAAATCTAGTTCGTACCAAGTAATTTCATAGAGGTTGTTGAGCATCACAGTATGTGCTGAGCATCAGAAGCTAGATAATGTTGAGTGGCTGCATTATTTAAAAGATCATGAATTCGATGGATTTGAGCTAAAAAGTTTGTTTTCTTAGATTATGTGAACCAAGCAAAAGATAAGATTGACAAGCTAGTAGCATAGAATTCATCGCAAACTATTTTTAGGTGAATTCAAAGAGGATTCAAGGAGAGGTTTCTAGAAGATATATGACATATGGGGTAGATTCATTGTATCTTACCTATGTTGTCTGAACCCTAAATTGGGCAATGGAGAATGAGTGGCAAACGATCTTCATTTTCTATTTATAGGAATGGCCAGTTAGAAGCAAGAGTTGTTATGTGTGAGAACCTAAGGAAGACAAGGAGTCAAGGGTTTTGATTCATCAAGTAACCTAAGAAAAGAGTATACATTGGCATGTTAAGCAAGAAGGCTTAAGTATATGAATGCTTGAAGGGTGAACAAGCTATCAAAGTTGAAATGTGTGAAGGTCAAGTAGAATGAAGGACTGAAACAAAGATCTATAATTTGCAAATGGAGTTGTAGGTTGTTATTAGATCAAGCCTTACTATTACTCTCTAATAGTTGTATCAGTCTAGGGTAAATCCTTTGGATTAAGGTTCACCTAACAGTCATTTGTAAATCCTTTAATCAGGTGACATTCCAAGTGAATGGTCTAAAGTCCTCTAACAAGGCTCACTCCTAATAAGGTGATTGAAATCCTTTAACAGGGTCACATTTAATAGTGTGTATTGTAACATTTAACAAGTTTGACCTTTCACAAGGCATCACTATAGAAGAGTGACTCATGGTTTTTCCCAAACTGCATTTCCATGTAAACCATTGTGTCAAGTGTGTTCATGAATCTGTTATATTTCATGTTTACATTTATGTAAGTTGATTTAATAGTAACCTACAAGATTTAAGTGATTGCATAATCTAATGGATGCATGCATGATAATAAATGTTTTATGGGTTCACTAAGCTAAGAAAAAAATTATTTATACATTTGGACCTTGGATAACAGATTCACCTCTCCTCCCCCCCCCCCACCCCCACAAGGTTATTCTAAAGTATTCCAACAATTGGTATTAGATCCATCTGCTTAAGAGGACTAGTTTGAAGGTACTGGAAGCACAAAGATCAAGATGTCAAAAAGAGGAGTACCCAATCTCAATAGAGATAACTTTCATGCATGGAAAAATTTGATGAAGCTACAACTTGGAGGACTTAGAGATCATGCATAATCTACCATTACTACTGAGCATGTTGATCTTGTAGGAGCCCCAACAATCGAAGATATGAAAAAGAAGAAAGAACATAACCAAGCAATGCTAGAGATTACCTCTACCCTAAGTTATGCTAAGTTTGATAATATCAAAGGTATTGATAGTGCAAAGACAATTTGGAATTCCTTAACCACCATCTATGGAGGAGACACTAATGTTCTAAGAGTTAAAGCTAAAAGTCTCAAAGGTAAGTTTGATGACATGACAATGGAGGAAGGTGAAAATATTGCCCAATATGTTGCAAGGAAAAAAGAAGTTGTTAATGCACTAAGAGGAGCTAATGGTAAAATAGATGATACTATACTAAGAAATATTTTAAGGACACTACTGCCTATATATGCTATTAGAGTTTCTGCAATTCAAGAATTGAGATGTGTATCGGGGAATAATCAATCACTTGAAGGTCTGGTAGTTAGGCTCAATGATTTTGAGCTATATAATTTTGATAATTACAAATATGAGAATATTGAATCTAATTTCAAAGCTAAGGTGTCATTGAAGGAACTTTTTGAGAAGAAGAAGAAGAAAAAGATAAAATATGTGTCTAGTGATAGTGATGCAGATGAGGAGGATGTAGAACAACTTGAAGCACTACTGGAAAGAAGATTCCACAAAGATAAAGGAAATTTCAAAGGTAAATTACCTATCATTTGTTTCAATTTTCAATGAGGTTGGTAATATTGCTACTAGATGTCTAGAGAAGAAGAACTATAGAGGTGGTGACAAGTGCAAAAGTAGGAGAGATAAAGACAACAAGGACTACAAAGACAAAGGGAAAAAGTCTTGCTACATTGCTAAAGAGGAAACAAAAGATGAATATGATGAACATGATGATGAAGTGGTATATGTTGCAATGAAGGAAAAATCTAATGAAGATGAGGTAACTACATTTGTGACTTGTGTAATAAGAATGATAGATGGATCATTCACAGTGGGTGTTTACATCACATGACTGGAGACAAAAGTAAGTTCATTACCCTAGATTGTTATGATGGAAATAGTGTAAGATTTGGTAATCATGCACCATGTTTGATAAAAGGAAAAGGTCCTATCAAACTCATAGATAAGATTTTATGTGAAAATGCTTACTATGTTGAAGGAATTAACTATAATCTCTTGAGTGTGTCACAACTGAATAATTTGGGATGTAAGGTTGAGTTTGAAAACAAGATTGCTAAGATATATGACACAAATGGGAAATTGATTGGAAAGGGTGATCAAACTAGGATTGATCTATTTTATCTTGATATAGAGGATGATACTTGTCTAGTTGTAAAATTTTATGATGTTTGGTTGTGGCCAAAAAGGTTATGTGATGTTAATTTTGATAACTTGCTCAGTATCAGTAACATGAGAAAAATTAGAGGTTTGCCTAAGTTGAAGAAGCTTCATAATATAATTTGTAAACAATGTCAAATAGGCAAAATGACAAAGTCAAGTTTTAAGAGTAAAACTCATATCTCTAAATGTATACTAGAGATTTTTCATACTTACTTGTGTGAACCAATTGAAGTGTAAAGCTAGGAAGGAGATAAGTATATTATGATGTTTGTTGATGACTATTCTAGAATGATGACAGTTATGTTTTTGAAATAGAAATTTGATGTTTTTTAAATGTTTAATTGGTACTTAGCAAGAGTTAGTAAGGAAACAAGTAAAAGTCTAAAGTCTTTGAGATGTGATAGAGGAGGATAATTTACATCAAATGAGTTTGAGATGTTCTATAATGACAAAGGAATCAAAAGACATACATCTGCCCCTAGAACCCCTCCACAAAATGGAATAGTTGAAAGAAGGAATAGGTCTATAATGGACTATAATAGAACACTCATGATGGAGAAAAATGTTGCTTTGAAATATTGGAGAGAATCTATAAGTACAACTATCTATACCTTGAACCATGTACAAGCCAAGAAAGGTACTTATTCAACACCTTTTGAACTATGGTATGGATACTCACCCAATGTAAAATACTTCAAGGTATTTGGAGGAAAATGTTACATTCTTAAAGACTTTAGGAATGGTAAACTAGATACAAAAAGTGAAGAAGGTATATTCTTAGGATATTCCACAAGAAGTAAAGCTTATAAATGTTTAAATACTAACACTAACCAAGTTGTGGAATGTGCAAGTGTAACTTTGATGAATATACAGAAGTATATCAGGCTGAATGTATGAAAAAACCAAAAGAATACAAATCTTTTGTATACTCTTATGAATTTATGCCTACTAAAGAAGATGTTCCAAATCAATCTACAAATCAACAATAAGTTTCAGTGATTGTCGAGTCACATAAGTTATAAATGCCAAGTTTCATTTATGAACTAAGCTACATTTAGAGCCCAAGTTATAGAATGAAGTTGAAGCACATTCTGATTCTATGATTAGTTTACATGAAAGAGATGTTGAGCTATCTAATAGAGATGTACATAGTGAGTCTAAAGTTGAAAGACAAAATAAAGAAACTAGAAACTGGAGTTGAACCAAGATTGTCCAAATATGTCAAGAGACATCATCCTACTGCACAAATTATTGGAGATAAAGATGCTAGACCAATGACAAGAAATATATTGAGAAATGATACATGTTTGTTGAGCATGAAGGAACATGAATAAGTGAGAGATTCTTTAGAAGATGTGGACTATAGTAAAGCCATGGAAGAAGAGATTGGACAAATTGAGAAAAATAAAACATGGACTCTAGCTCCTAAACTAGAGGAGAAAAATGTGATTGGTGCCAAATGGGTATTCATAAATAAGTTAGATGAAATGGAGAATTTACAAGGAATAAGGTGAGATTAGTTTTCAAAGGATTTTCACAAGAATAAGGAATTGATTGTGGGGAGACATTTGATCTTGTTGCTGGATTGGAAGGAGTAAGAACTTTCTTATTTTGCACACAAAAGTTTCAAAGTTTATCAAATGGATGTTAAATCTACATTTTTGAATGGCATATTAGAGGAAGAAGTTTACATAAACCATCCAAAAGGATTTTTTGATGTTAACAATAAGAACATGGTATGTAGATTACATAAAGCTCTATATGGTTTGAAACAAGCATCAAGAGCATGGTACCAGAGACTTCATAAGTATTTTGTGAAGATTGGATTTGAAACGACTGATGATAAAAAAAATTTTTATATGAAGACAAAGAAAGGAAAAGGTATTTTGTTATCTAAATTTTTTGTTCATGATATAATATTTGAAGGTCAAGATGCTTTACGTAAGGCTTTTGCAAATAAAATGATGCAAGAATTTGAAATGTCTATGTTTGGAGAGATCAAGTTCTTTGTGGGTTTGCATGTATATCGAATGAAATATGGCACATACATCACTTAGTCAAAATATGTCAAGGAAATATTGAAAAACTTTTTGATTGGAGGATTCTAAATTAGTAAGTACACCTATGGTGACAGGACACAAGTTGTCAAAGAATGATGATTCAGTTGAGGTGAATCAAACAATATATAGGTCTATGATTGGAAAATTACAATAGGTAGTACATAGTAGAGTTGACATTACATTATCTGTTAGGATAGTTGAAAGATTCTCTACTAATCCTAGTGAGAATCATTTGATGGATGTAAAGAGAATAATGAGATATCTGAAAGGAATAGAGGAGTATTATATATACTATAAGAAAAATGAGAAATTTGAATTAAGAGCCTATAAAGATGCTAATTGGGATGGAAACATTGATGATAGGAAGAGCACTAGTGGAGGAACATTTTTATTAGGCAAGAGACTAGTTGCATGGACTAGGAAGAAATAAAATTGCACTTCACAATCTACTGCTAAAGCTAAATATGTTTTTGCTATTGTAAATTGTAAAAACTTTGTATGGCTCAAATAGTTACTCAAAGGTATGAAGGAAGAGATCATAGAACCAGTGACACTTTATTGTGATATACAAGTGCTCTAAATATATCAAATAATCTTGTGATGCACATAAAGACTAAGCACATTGCAATCAAGTATCATTACTTGAGAGAATTAGTTCAAGATAAAGAGGTGAAGATGGAATATGTTAACACAAATTTTTTTACTGCTATCTTTACAAAAGCATTTCCTAAGGATTCTCATGAGTATCTAAGAGGTAAACTAGGGGTGATACCCCTATCAAAGGATATCTAAGTAACAAAAGGAGTGCCCTGCATCAAACAAGCTGATTTTTCATATGTTACAGATTGATGTAGTAGATCTTACTTTAGGAGTTGCCTAAAGTCATCAAAGGAATAACACTTCAAATCAGTGACAAGCAAGCTAATAGAGGAAGAAACTGAAGAAGTTCATATCTGCATATTAAGATATCAAATCTTTGGTATTGTTATCATAGAGGGAGATAGTTACTGATAAAGGGAAATACAATAAATAGGGAGATAGTTATTGATCAGGAATTAGAGATTGGAGATTTTACAAGGAGGGAGAAATCCTAACATCTATCTAGTAAGAGGGAGATAGAAGAAGTAATTCAAAGGGAGTTGTAAGGAAGAGATTTGTAACCTATTCAGAAGATGGAAGTTGCTAACGGAGGGAGCAATTTCAATACAAGGAATTATCTTTTGGTATCTTGTTGGTCTAACTGTTTTAACCTAGTCAATTTGGTTGATCAGTTTGGTTTGCCATCAATGCCAAAGAGGGAGATTTTTGAGAATAGATTGAAAAAGATTATTGTAGAAGTATGATCAACATGTTTCAATCATTGTTTTTTCACTAATGTCAAACCTTCTATTTGTTGGTAAGACAATTTCTTATATGTTTTGAGTACTATCACATATTTGATTGATGAAGAGGATTTGATCAAAAGATGTAACAATAGAACCTAGAGGGAAGGTTGAGTTATGCTTATGTAAAGAAGTACAAAAATAATTTAAGACAATGATAACATGATGTATTGATAATCTACTTAAGGTTACAAAGGTTGCTTACACTAAGAAAGTTAGGAAGAACAAGTTAGACAAATTTTGTCTACCAATCTTGACCGAGTGGATAGTTGGAACCAAGAAAAGTTAGTGCAAACTAAGTAGAAAATTAGTTAGAGCTGAGTAAAATTCTACTTTAGTGTATGCTAAGAAAAATAGTGGATGCTGTGTAAAGTTTAGTTGATGCCAAGCACCAGTAAGCTTTAGTTCATGTTGAGAAATTTCATAGAGGATGTTGAGCAAGACAATATGTGTCAAGCATCAAAAGCCAAATAATGTCGAGTACCTACATTATTTAGAAGATTGTGAATTCAATGGATCTAAGCTAACAAATATTTTTTCTTGGATTATGTAAACCAGGTGGAAGATAAGATTAATGAGTTAGTGGCAAAGAATTCAAGGTAAACCATTTTGAGACAAATTCAAAGAGGACTCGAGGAGAAGTTTCTAGAAGAGATATCAAATATGGGGTAGAATCATTGTAGCCTACCTAACCTATCCTAACCCTAAACTGGACAATGGAGATTGAGTGGCAGAAGATCTTAATTTCCTATTTATAGGAATGGTTGGTCAGAAGCAAGGGTTTTTATAAGCGAGAACCTAAGGAAGACAAGGAGTAAAGGGTTTTTCTTCATCAAGTGACCTAAGAAAAGAGTTTGTACTATCATGTTAAGCAAGAAGGATTAAGGATATAAATTCTTGAAGGGTAAACAAGCTATCAGATTTGAAATTTGTAAAGGAAAAGTAGAATGAAGGATTGAAATAGAGATCTATAATCTACAAATGGAGTTGTAGGTTGTTATCAGATCAAGCCTTACTGTTACTCTCTAATAATTGTATTAGTCTAGGGTACATCATTTGGATTAAGGTTGACCTAACAGTCATTTGTAAATCCTTTAACTGGGTGACATTCCAAGTGAATAGTCTAAAGTCCTCTAACAAGGCTCACTCTTAACAGGGTGATTGAAATCCTTTAATAGGGTCACATTTAAAAATGTGTATTGTAACCTTTAACAAGGTTGTCCTTTCATAGGGCATCACCTTAGAAGAGTGAAAATGGTAGCATATTGCTTATGGTTTTTCCCAAATTAGGTTTACACATAAACCATTGTGTCAAGTGTGTTGATGAATCTATTATGTTTCATGTTTACATTTTTGCAAGTTGATTTAATGGTAACCTACAAGATTTAAGTGATTGCATAATCTAATGGATGCATGCATGATGATAAATTTTTTATGGGTTCACTAAGCTGAGAAAAGTTTTTTTCTACCCCTCTTACTTATTCTAAATTATTCCAACAAACCCTAGTGTAAAGTGCCTCATAATTAGTGATCTATCTACATGCTCAACCAAGTTATGGTTTGGTGTAAACTACCTTGTAATCAATGATCTATTTACATACTAAGGAATGTCTTCTCTAATACCACTTGATGAAGTGCACTCCCCTTAATACCCTAAACACAACACACACACACACACAGACACACACACACTCACACACACAATTTGTGAGAAAAAATATAGGCTCTTTTTTATCTCTACAAATCAAAATTTATAGAATTTTGAAATACAATATAAAAATGCAGATATGTGCTTTCCTTACAATAGTCTTCAAGACAATGTTGCGAACTATCATCTAGATCTTTCCTAGCCAACCAATGAGCCTTCCTTATATAGGTAATTTTACATTTCTTGGGAAGGTTCTAGACATCAAACCCTAATCCTTGAGGCTAACCAACCCTAAAATTACATATAGAGTCAGCTTAAAATAATTATGAATTTTATTTTGGAATTTTTTATGTGGCCCAACTTCAAAATACAATAACTTGCAAACTATTGAGTTGATTGACTATAATGACCCCATTCCAAAATTCTTACCTTTTGATCGATGATACCTGACTTGTGTAAGCTCTAGTCAATTGAGTTTAAAAGCCCATTTAGAGCCTCTAAGGCCTTAAAAAGTAAGCCTAAATTTTTTGTACCTAAATTTTGCACTAAAAATCTGTAATAACTTTATGAATACTCAAGATATACTAGTGAACCTTAACCAACATGCTAATATATACAAAGTGAACCTCCACCTTTGAAATTAGGACATTTTGAGATCTTATGACTAATTTTCTAAGTAGCAAACTTCTACAAACAACAACCATACATTGAGAAAAGCCTTATTCAAGAGACAAAAAGGAAATATTTTTGGGTGATGCAAGATTGCTCTTACACCTAGGATGCTCTTGCATCAAGAGTCTATGTTATCAATAAATTGCATACACTACATTTAAAAGCATTCCACTATACAAATTAATCTCCCTTTATGGTGTCCATTCACTACTTTTGCTAAGTTCACAACCCAAGCTACCACATCATCATGAGGCTTGCAAAGCTGAAAGTATTGTCTATGGATTTTTTATTTTAATATTCATCTAACCCCACAACATGGTCACTCTATCAGTCCTTTCTAGAAGTTGGAAACTTCCACCTAAGGCTTAAAATTTTCATGAAGTGAGTAACTATTCGATTGTGTGATTTTCAAGGCATGATCATCATGAAAATATCTTGCATTTAATAAGGAAATCTTTAACTTTATGGTAGACCTCCTAAACCTACTGCATGGAAATGTGGAAGACATGGAGAAAGTGGAGGATGAATAGATGAAAAATGAAACGTCACCTTTCTTGATAACAAAAATGAAATAAATTCCATTCTTTTTTATAACTATCATTGTAATTAGTATTTGTAGGTGTTACAAAGAATATACTTTGTAAAAGAAGGGGGGAAAGAAAATGAAAGACTACCTAATTATGGAATTTAATGGTAAATATATGATTTTGAGCTTTAGGCTTTCATATGAATACAAACTATCTAAATTTTGTGCTATCAATTTTGACATATTTTATAAATTATTTCCTCTTCTAGATAATTAGAAGATTCAAATCATGTTATCTTTAAATAATAATGTGTGTGCACTTTAAGAATAATCTTCCCATATTTGCATTATGAAATATTTCACATGAATGAACTTTGTTTCATTTGTGCATCAATATTTCATCTTCACACGATCTATTTTCATGGCTATGGATAGATGATAGCTCTCCTATTTTTTCTTTCTAGTTAAAAGCATATAAGTATACATTCATCCCATATCTATATGAGGGAGTTGTGAGATCTATAAAATTCAAAGATGAGCTTAGTTTGAGTGTATTTTCCGTCTTCCTTTTGTAAATATTTTATTACTCTCATGAGCTTATCGGGTCATTATAGCATTGATGATCTCAAGTGATAAATCATTTACCAACACAGATATAGTTCTAACCTAGTCAATATGTATGCAAAATGTAGAAGCATTTATAATATAAATTATTTATTTGAACAAATGCCTCAAAATGACATATTTTCATGAACAACAATAATTGTAGTATAGATGCACAAAATTGACTTCTTGAAAAAAATTTCAAAAAAATTTAGCCTATGCATTTAGTTGGTGTAAAGCCTCAATAAACATTTATTGAGAAACTCACTAACAATGTATGTACTTCAAAAGTATATCTTTTATTCACTATCTATCTGTACATTTTGTTTCACCAAAAAACATTGTAATTCGCCACTCCAAAAAGTACAAACACTTCTTATTGACATTTAGTATTATTTTAATTATTATTATAAGGTTTTGTTTCTATAATGGTGGTAAAGGTTGTAGAATTTTGTGACATACATCTCACAACAAAATTCCTTAGTGTGGAATTCCTTTTGTCTTGATAGAATTATTCATGCATCAAACATGCCTATTTTTTACTAGGCTTTTCCTTCACAGGATTTGAATCAAACATCTACTTAAAATTTTCAAATGATCAAGAGCTTTTCCTTATGATATTCAAGTCAGAGATATATTTAAAATCCCATTCAACAAGTTTCTTAATATAATTATGATTTTTAGAAAATAGTTTAGATACTTCTCTATAAGTAAGTTAGGCTTTATTTGTACCATATGTGCCTTTTAGGCCAAATATTCAATTTAATGAATTTGACTTCTCATCTTATATGTTACCATTAGGGTATGTGCAAGATCATGGTGTGCCAAAAAGTGGTGACCTAAAAAGTATGTAGTTCTCAAATGCCTCAAAGCATTTCAAAATATATTCCAACTTTTTTCCCACCCATCCTAATACCAAACCCAAAAACTAATACCTTTATAAGGCCTGATATATCTTTGGATAGCAAGCCTACATGGTCAACTTTCAAAATATCTTTAAAATGAGTTTTTTACTTCAAACATGTAGCTGACATATTTTTTTCACCTAAATTTGATGAAATGAAAATGGTTTCTTAAGAGTATTCCTAGCTTTCCATAAATCTAATCTTTATCAAATTATGAGTTTAGTAAGTAATTATTACTTATTTCCTAATGGATTTATGTATAAAGTGTTGATTGACACATTGATTTAAAAACAACTATAACTTTCAAATGGTACAACTATTTTAAATATAAAAGATGCACCACATTCTATGCTTCTACTATAAGGCAATAAAAAGGAAATATAATTTTTTTAGAGCTTTGAATTAGTTAAGGTGGTCAGACACGAGAGTTTTTAATTCCAAAAATACTATAGTAGAAAATTAATAATTAATTCTTTATTTAGAATAAAAATACCTAAAAATATGCATCACATTTGTGAATCAATCTAATTCTTATATCTATAATCTTATTTTAAAATAGTATCATTTGGTTTTGACTAAGGTGGTTAGACATATGTCTACTTATTTTTTTCATCCTAAATTTTTTCTACCATTGCATTAATTTTTCTTTTTGACCGATCAATTTTTATTTTTTTAGATAAGGCCTACTAGTTTAGAAACTTAAATCAATTTTCTAAAGAATCTTTTCTATCAACTTTTTGATAAAAAGTTCATAACAAGTTGAAAATTGCATGTCAAGTTGACATAACCCTAATTTTTTGATTTCTCATTGCTACTTAAGGGCAGAGTTGTGATTTACCACGATCCTGCACATACCCATTAAATTTTTTTTTACTTCAAAATGACATTAAATAGGCTATCAAATGTGAATAGAGGTCAAAATATAAAAAAATAAGGTAGAATAACAATTCAAATGAAACTACTTTCAAATTTTATTCTATTCTTCTCAGAAATTATTTTTAAAAATTTGAAACATTAAAATACCAATATAAAACTAAGGAAACAAAATTAAACCAAAGAATTGAGGGTTTTTTGAGAGGATAATTTAATTAGGAATATAATAGAGATGTAATTTATTTTTTATATAATTGATAATAAAAAATATGTATTATTTGTGATTTTGAAAGATTATAATTTAGATATATGTTAAATTTGTCTCTAGATTTAAACACATATTTGGATATTATAATACACCAATCTATTTTTTTGAAATTTTTTGTTCGGAAAGATTAGCCAAGTTAGATGAAGATGCTCTTTTAATTTAGGTTTGTTTGACTTTCTTTTAAAGCCTCAAGTGTTTGCCTCACAAACAAGAACTTAGGTGGAACAAGTGAAATAAGTAATCTGAGTTGTGTTGACAATTATAATTTATTTATCACCAATAAAATTAGATGGGTATAAGGAAATAACACTTAGTATTTAGAGAAATGATATCTAAAGAATATATATTTTTAAATTAAACTTTCATGATATAATAAAAATATGTGTCATAACTGCAATTTTTGTTTCATGTATTTATATTAATTATATTATATTTTTCATTTTTCATCTAATCAAAGCATACAAAAATATTAGGTTTCTTTACATTTTTATTTTTGCTTGGTATTAGCTCTCTATTCTACTACCTATAATATAAAATAGATATATTAAGTTGAGCTCACAAACACAAAATGACTTCTAGTACCTATAATCCAATTCACATATAGCTTCATAAAAAATAATAGGTGTCTTCTATTAATACCTTATATTGAGTGAATTTAAGTCATCATTCTCATGATATAGATTAATTACAATCTCTTCGATTTCTCTTGTTATACTGTATAAATAGATTATAATTGTAAACCTAAAGAGTGGGAAAGTCATAAAATAATACATCATTTGTGTCTACAATAAAAGGATCATGTAGAGCAAGAAGATCAATTATTCTTAAAGCATTGATTCATTATTACAATTCTTCTTTTGCAAAATTCTACTCTAGTTCATGAAAGAATCAAGAAATGAATCATTTTTAAGATTCTAACATGCAAATTAAGCAACAACATCATCTAAACATCATTTTACTATTATTACCATTTTAGATTTTGAAAATAACAAAACACCAAAAAATGTATCATACATGACTAGTGTATCTTCATAAGTTAGTTTCCAACCACTAAATGAACAACTATTGTGAGTCACAAGAACACAATTGGAACACGTGGAAACAATTGGTCCAATTTTGTCTATTTAAAAATGAGTGACAATGATAGGAATAAGATGG